>JASCZW010009016.1:0-45698 GCA_034211315.2 Aedes japonicus
AGGATGGATTTGGCGATATCAGTGCCACGATGGTAACGACGAAAAATTGAAGATATTAATTGCGGTGAAAAGCACCTGCCGAATAAACCCCTACGGATCAACGATCTCGTATATCAGTTCCCTGGCGGTTTTGATTTGCTCAGAGAGTTGTGAAGTCGTTCCCGGTTTGGTAATCGAGTCAGCAATTGGCTCACTATCGCTGAAGAAGTGAAGAGACCGTCAAAATGATCCTTACATGAAAAACTCGACGCGGTGGTTCCTTGCGTGTGGAATCGATCGAACTGCGAACCGTAAAAGTTACTTCACGCAAGAACTGGTCAGGTCCGACCAGTGACGGTCATGCAGTGGGTAGTAGAGAAAGACTCAGCAAATTAAAACGACCACTGTACGTGTTCCACGAATAGGTATGAGATGGTTTCCTGCAGTTGACAGGTGGAATTCTATTGGTGCGGGTAACTTTGCGGAGATTGCGGTGTCTAGAGCGACGGATGGAAGACTACCGCTGAGAGAACTTGCGCGCGGACGAATACCAGCTGGTATGCACGTCAGTAGTGAAGGGCGAAAACCGCCGAAGATTGAAACGGATCTGGTACTGCCGCTGGAGCAGTGGTAAATCCAGAAAGCCGGAAAAATTATTACAATTTGATTGCTGGCACGATCGCGGGATATCGTCGCGTTCTCGCTCCTGAAAGGACCGGTCAACTCACATCATACCAGCAGTTTTATGCAGTTCCAGCAATATGGTGGCAATCCTCAATGATATTAAAATCGTTTCAATAGCATACGTGAAGCGGATGCTGCTCACTTCTCTTTGATTGCGTACCGATCCTTCTAGTTCGCCCGTCGGCACTAAAACGGACGTTGCCCACCTCAGGGCAGCATGTTATGCCGTCTGCCCACGTTATTCCGGGCAAAGACTGCTGACGAAGTTTGCCGACGAATATCAAGGCGGTGAAGGTGTCCTCATCCTTACCGTGGACGACTAATGAATAAACGCACGCAGACTGACTTAACTGAAAATAGCCAGGCAAAGTAAAGGCAATTCGCAGCACGAAATAGGGTTCAGCTACGGAATTGGCGAAATCGAACAGCACGCTTGTGCAAGCAGCTTGTGCCGGAGGAGACGGCGGACACTGGCAGCAAGCACATGTTCCTCGAAAGAGGCATCGAATATGGCAGAGTGCTGGGCATGGTCTGGTTAACGGATGAAGATACCGCTGAGTTTCTGCGTGTCACTGAAAGAAGACGTCCAACAAATCATGCACCAGTGAATCGTCACGAAGAGGCAAGTTCTACGGTACCTCGCGAGCGTCTTCGATCCGCTGGGCCTATTGAGCTTCCCTGCTGGTCTGCGGTAAAATACTGTTACAAAATATTTGGCGCGAGGGTATTCAATGGGACCAAGAAATCAGTAACTATTGGGAACGCTGGAGCAGGTGGACTGCCCTGCTGCATCGATTTCGAGCGTGAAAATTCCCAGATGTTATTTTCCAAATGCCACCACACGTACGCTTCCGTCAGTTGCAGTTGCACGTCTTCGTGGATGCGAGCGAAGTTGCGTGATGCTGCAGTGGCCATTTTCGAATAGTTTATGCTAAATGGAACACCACAATGTTCTTTGGTGACGGCCAAAACCAAATGTGGCACCCTAAAACACCTATCAATCCCCCGACTAGAGCTGCAGGCTGCTTGCATGCTCGGATCCCGAATGATGCGTTTAATTCTGGATTCTCATACTGTACCGGTAACGGAGGCTACCTATGGTCGGACTCTACGACAGTCCTAGCGTGGCTGAGGCGGATCCCCGTAAATATAAACGGTACGTTGCCCGCAGAATGGCGAAGTGCTGGATCAAACAGAAACGAACGAGTGGCGGTGGGTACCGTCGATGCAAAATCCTGCAGATTATGCCACCAAATGGGGAGCGGCCCCGTCTCGATAGTGAAGGTGTCTGGTTCCGGGGACCATCGTTTCTGTACCGACCAGAAGAAGAGTGGCCAAAGAAGAGGCTACAACCAACCGTGGAGGAGGAGTTACGCTCTTGCCATGTTCATGCTAAAACTACCTGCCAACACCGATAATTGACTTCCGAACGGTTCTCAAGTGGGGCGTTTACACGGTGCTACGACCTATGTGCACCGCTACGTGAGGAATCTGAAACGGAGAATCTACGGCGAGGGGAAAATCACAGGCTACCTCACTCAGAGGAATTGCGGCATGCAGAAGCGACGCTGATTAGGATCTCAACGGCAAGACTACCCGGTAGAAGTGGCGGTACTCTCGCGTGATCGTGATTGTCCGAGAACCGAGCAAGAAGGCTTGGACAAACGCGGCACCTTAGCGCTTCATTCGTCGACGAAAACGGTATTCTGCGAGTGGATGGACGAATAGGCGCAGCGGAACAGTGGGGAATAGAAACGAAGTTTCCAGCAATCCTCCAAGCAGCATCGGATAACAGCTCTCATAGTGGAACTTTCATCACCGGAAGTTCCAGCACGCCAATTCCGAGACTGTAGTGAACGAGATGCGGCAGCGTTATCATGTGTCGCTGCCTTCGAGCAATCGTCCGCAAGATCGGGAGTGGGTGCACGGTATGCGAAGGTCTACACAAGCGGCGCTCAACATTCCACGGATGGCGTTACTTCCCCAAGCCCGCCTAGCTTCGTTTGCTGCAGGCCTTTCACCTACGTCGGCCTGGATTTTTTGGACCTATGGTGGTGAAGGTCGGGCGCAGCAACGCCAAAAGGTGGGTTGCTCTCTTTACATGCCTCACTATTCGAGCGGTGCATTGCGAAGTAGTGTGCAGCCTACCGCGGCCTGCATGAAGAGTGTTCGTCGCTTCGTGGGTTGTCGCTGGTGCCCCAGCGAAATCTATTCAGATAACGGCACAATTTCACTGGCACTGAACGGGTTTTGATGAAGCAGATTCAACAGGGGCTTGCAGCGACGGTAACCAGTACAACAACAAAATGGATGTTCATTCCAGTCATTCTCCCCATATGAGTGGTGCATGGGAGCGCATGGTACGCTCCGTAAAGCAAGTATGCTACGGGCCTACAACAGTGACCGGAAACTGGATGACGAATCTTCGAACACTTTAGTTATCGAGGCGGAGGCCATCGTAAACAGCCGTCCACTCACTTATCTACCACTAGACTCGGAGGAAAGTGAGGCACCGTCCTCCAAACCACTTTCTGCTGGGATCTTCGAGTGAAGTTCGGCAACCTGAAGTAAAGCCAACCCATAGTTCGGAAGCCGTAAAGAATTCCTGAATATGATACAACATCAACTAGACTGTTTTTGGAGACGCTGGATCCGCGAAATGCTACCATGTTAACTCCGGAGGACCAAGTGGTTCGGTGAAGAGAAAAATGCAAGCTTCTGGAACCTAGTACTAATTGTGGAGGAGGTGGCAAGCGGAACTGCTGGACTGAGGTCGAGTAATGGAGGTCGTACCCGGGAAGGACGGTCGGATTCGACAAGCCGTTGACCTGGCGACCTGGGCACCAGGGAGCTGCTATGCTGTAGTAGCTATCGCGAAGTTAGCGGTTTGAAGTTGGTGGTAAAACTGGAACCGGTGGCCAGTGTTACGGGGCATGATGTTGCTGCTGGGCCACCTCCCAGGTTTGAGTTCTTCATTCACGTCGAGCTGAGCTCCGACCACGGCTGTCAACGAACGACTGACACTTCGACAACGGCTGTCAACGACGGAAAGCGAGGACAAAGATATTCTTATAGTACAATAGTTCAGAATAAAGAATAGTGAGAACAAAGTGTTATTTACAAATGTAATGAGATCTGGAGTCCTAAGAGTGAATTTGATAATACTAGCGAATTTGAAATTGCCAGCACACCAAAGTTTTAAAGCTGCACTAAACCGCCATCAGTGTTTTGAATATTGCTGCTGAGAACCCGGTGGATCGAAGTTTTCTCTCTAGTGTTTTATTCACTCGTCGTGACAACATTGATGTATTTTTCAAATAAGTTGCGAGTTTCAATCACGATTTAATTTTCTTTTTTTTTTGTGCTGTGAACGCAAAACAGAGCAATCTGAAATCTAACGTTCTCCGATGCAGAGTGACAATTCCGAAAGACAGTGTTTACCAAAGATTGTAAACAATTTGTTACAGGAACTGTCAGACAAGAAAAATCCGCAGACACACTCGGCTTTGTCAGTTATCACGTTAGCAGATTTATCCATTAATAAAGGCTGTCTAAAGTGGAATTAGTAGGTACAAAAGAACTGTAATTTGCCTTTTCATTAAGTTTAAAAAGCCCATTAATGGTTGCTTAACAGTAATTTTTTTTATTGAACCTACAAAGTTACAGCATTAGATGGTTACAGTTCTCCAGTTCGAACGAAATCTCGAACCTTCCTCTTGATGGAGCCCATCAGCGCCCGCACTGTAGAAACGGACACGGAATCAACGCATTTTTTCCATTTTCCCCGCATTTACTGGATGTCCTTGACTGCCCTGCCGCCCTGCCAAAGTCCCTGCTTTGAAATTGCGCAGTATTTTTCGATTGGTCAAAATTCCGGACAACTTGGAAGATTTCTTAGTTTGGGGACATAATTGATCTCGTTGGCAGCATACCACTCCAGAACCACCTTGGAGTAGAGGCAGCAGATCAAATCTGGCCAAATCGGGCCAGAAGATGGCTTTGTCCCTATGCTTGCGGATGAACAGCAATACACGCTTTTTCAGGTCGAAACCAAATTTTTTAAAGGACATTTTGAGAAATTTGTTCCCACTGCCCACATTCTGCGATACTCTGGATACCTGATCCTTCCGGGAAGTGGCCACTGATTTATTGATTCCGAAACCCAGCTTAAAACTTGGTCACTTCCCCAAAAGGGATGGGACTGTCGATTTGAGTCCCAATGATTGGGATAAACAAACATTTCTGATAAGTAAACTTATCATGTGTAAATACCTGTATATAAAAAATTGTAAATAGTTATTATTAAGCCTAAATTGAATTCCTAGCATCCAATTCAGTACTGAATTCAAACCCAAATTGAACATTCAACCGTCACTATAATTGTACACGACCACTATAATATAAAACCCACAAAACCCTTTTCCATTGAAAGGGGAGAAGAATTAAAGATCAGTACAAATGAGAAATCCAAAACAATCGGTCGCAAGTGTTTTATTCGTTATTACGGGAAAATATAGTGATAACAGCAGAAAATCCATTGTTCTTAAAGTGTCCGAAAACTTAATAGTTCAGTGGTGGCCAAACGTGACTCTATTTCTTTGGTGAATATCGCGAGCGACTAAACCGTGAGTGAGCTTGTGATCGGGTCGTGATCAAACGGTTGTTTAGAGGTTTGAAGCAGTGTTCAGTGGTGAAACCATTCTCTCCAGTGATTTGGTGAACCGCTATTGTACATAGCGGGTAGTAATACCTTCGGAGGCCAGCAATTAGAGCTCTACGCTCGAACAATTTCTCTTGAAAATTGCGCAAAGGTTGGTCTTCAAATAGTTTCCTGAGGGGTGGCTAAAAAAGTAAACATCAACCAAAACTGTCACACTTACCCTACAGAATTGTTCCTTGAAAATCTAATTTTCACCACTCTTTCGACGCTAGATTTTTTTTTTTATTATTTTTGGCAAGGAACTTGTAATATTGCTAAGCAATCACGTCAAAAAAAATCAATAATTGATTTTAATTATTAATTATTAGTCAAATTATCAGCGATGCTTGCTTTGATCAATCATACAAACTTGAACATGAAATGCTCGTTTGGTCAGAAATATACAAAATTCCATGGAATTCCACACCTGTCATCAACAAACAGCTCACACATTCACTAAACCTCACAGTATGCTTTAAAAATTGATGCAAATCAGCATTGTCCGGAACAAGCAGCAAACTCAGCACACCCGGCGAGAGCTCATGAATAACATCCGAATTTGCTCCAGCAACTGTGTTATGAAGCATATTCTTTCTGCTCATATTAGTCCCCCCCCTCTCACCCGTGATTCCAACCAACCAAAATGTTGACCATCCACAGGTTCAAAACGCTCGCTTGATGCCGCCGTTCCCGAGAGATACATTTTTCACACATCCTCGTGTGTTTGCATAGAGCTCTATTCGAGCCGAAATCGATCCCTCGTCCACCTCATCCGTTCCTCCGTAAGTTGATGATGATGCATTCCTGATGCGAGGGATTTTTCCATGGTTTATCACTCCGGGCACAGCTCCTCCAGGTACCAACAAACGAAAGATCAATGTTCGCTCGTTGCTACTTTTCATCGGGGCAATTTATCATTTTGACATGAATCCTTTATTTTTTTCAAAATAAGGGCCGATTGATTTTAACGATTGTTTGATGAAAGGGCAATGATAGTGTTGACTATGAAGGTAGTGTTGATATGATTGAGTTGGTCTTTATAATTCATTTTCGCGTTAAAAATGCTGAGGGTCTGTTTGAGAATTTGAAGTTAATAATTAATGATAGTTTTCATGATTGTTTGATTGTGATAGTCCCAAAAATATCCAACCGATTGACCGCGAACATCTCGAAAAATATCGATAAATGATAGCCAGATGATAATATCTGCGCTTTGGAAGCAAAAACTGAAACTATTTCTTAGTCACCGGTAGTGGCTGGTAGCCAAATTGACAAGGTAATGGTAAGCTACATGACTTACATGCTGTTTATGTGTTTGACAAGGTTTTTTTTTGTTTATCGGTGAAATTTTACACCAGAAGGGTTCATTAGAGTCATTAAATATTGCATAATATTGCAATTATTATTCCATTGCCATTTGATCCACTTTGTTTTTAAGGATTCTAATTTCCTTTATCAAAATGTTCGGTTTACCTTGCTTCTTTCCTTACGTTTCTTCCTTTCACCTATGTTCTAGATTCTTTTCTCTTCTACCCTAATTTGCCTTCTTTTGTATTTCTTCTCTTGTTTCTCTGTTTAGGCTTATTATATGTTTACCTTTTTGCTTATTTACCTCCACTTTTCTGTTTTTACTTTCCATCTACTTTTGTATTGTTTAGTAAAATTTTACCCATATGTGTTTGACAGGGTACCCGGATACCTTTTCAGGTTTTACATTACGTTATTTCATAATTTATTTTAAAACAAAAAGATAAAATTCAGGGACATTTTAGTAAAACTTGGAAGGCAACTTTTTGGACAAACACATTTTGAATAGTATCAGGGCAGCTGAAGAGGGTGGTTTCGATTTTTGAGTGCGCGACAACCGGGTACCCACTAAATTCCATTGCCAGGGCTTCCTTCTAAATATGTTCATGGCCATTCTATGCTCCACGGAAGCCTGTTACATGAGCATGAGCATGAGCATGAGCATGATTGACCGCCCGAGGCTGCTACTCCGTTATTGCCAGATCAGCTGTTATTACACAAAGAACCAATAAATGATGCTTGGGACTAGCATACATCCTCAATGTGTAAGAACTGGTGATCTTAAACTAAGGCAATACCGGCGCCGGCCTCGTCCGAATGCAGGTCAAATAGGGAATGGGTAGGAATATGTTGACGTGATACTCGCTTTGTTGGAAGCCGAGAACACCTCTGCACTTCCACGAGAAATCACTGGGATGTTGGATAAAATGGTTGGGTTTGCAGCCGGATCCGTTTTGGTAAACGGTGTGCTGAATTCAACTGACGTCGGCAGCGAATAAGATATTTAACTATGTTCCCGATTCATTGTCTGTACAGAGATGCACATTAAAGCTATTTAAATTTTGGCACCGACTTAAACCAACAGTAGGGATGCTGTTGGGGCCACTCACAAGTGTGGGTGGTTTATTTCAACAGAAAACAAAAGTATGTTAAAACACCGAGTTTGAAGACCGATTTAAACCAACAGTAAGGATGCTGTTGTGGCCACTCACAAGTGTGGGTGGTTTTTTACAATGGAATACAAAAACACGTAGGAACATCGAGTTTGAGGACCGATTTAAACCAACAGTAGGGATGCTGTTGGGGCCACTCTAAGTGTGGGTGGTTTATTTCAGCAGAGTACAAAAGTATGTTAAAACACCGAGTTTGAAGACCGATTTAAACCAAACAGTAAGGATGCTGTTGGGGCCACTCACAAGTGTGGGTGGTTTATTTCAGTGGAATACAAAATTACGTAGGAACATCGAGTTTGAGGACCGATTTAAACCAACAGTAGGGATGCTGTTGGGGCCACTCACAAGTGTGGGTGGTTTATTTCAATGGAATACAAGAATACGTTAAGAATATCAGATTTGAGGACTGATTTAAACCAACAGTAGGGATGCTGTTGGGGCCACTCCACAAGTGTGGGTGGTTTAATTCAATGGAATACAAGAATACGTTAAGAACATTGAGTTTGAGGACCGATTTAAACCAACAGTAGGGATGCTGTTGGGGCCACTCACAAGTGTGGGTGGTTTATTTTAGTAGAATACAAAAGTATGTTAAAACACCGAGTTCGAGGACCGATTTAAACCAACAGTAGGGATGCTGTTGGGACCACTCACAAGTGTGGGTGGTTTATTTTAATGGAATACAAGAATACGTAAAGAACATTGAGTTTGAGGACCGATTTAAACCAACAGTAGGGATGCTGTTGGGGCCACTCCACAAGTGTGGGTGGTTTATTTCAACAGAATACAAAAAGTTTGTTAAAACACCGAGTTTGAAGACCGATTTAAACCAACAGTAGGGATGCTGTTGGGGCCACTCACAAGTGTGGGTGGTTTATTTCAATGGAATACAAGAATACGTTAAGAATATCGAGTTTGATGTTCAATTTAAACCAACAGTAGGGATGCTGTTGGGGCCACGCACTAAGTGTGGGTGGTTTATTTCAATAGACCACGGAAATACATCAAAATTCCGATGTTGAGGACCGATCTCTCATCCAGCCCTAACCTCGTCTGACACAATGCAGACCCCCATCCCCCTTGGTATTGATCGTATGCATGTAATTTACGTGTTACATGCCACATGCAGCATCAAAACACATCTGACATCCACTGGTCTGTCACTGAGAAACAAAACCATCACTTAACATGTTTCAACATTCAAAAAGACATAAAAAGCCGAAAAAAAAATAAACAAACGTCAATCCAATCAACAATGACAAAATCTCAATAAAAAGATACTTGACTACTTTTGCGAATCAACAGGCCACTCCACAAGACGTGTTCGAAAATTCCTCCCTATGGCGCCTACAGCCACATCCAAAAAATTGCAACTTGAGCAATGTAAGTGTCCGGCCTGACGACCTCCGAAACAAGTGAAATATCCAATCACAACATCTCTCAACAAAAACATCCAGACACAATCCTATACTACTTAGAGACGGAATGGATTTAATTCATGGAATAGTAGTTAAAGTTCAGAAGGAGAGATGAGGAGAACTCCTCGATCTCTCATATGTGACACATGTAATGAAATGTTATAAGGGAGAGGTTATCCCTGTTGAACAACGAACACAGATGATACGTAGTGCACAAGCATCCAGGATTTCCTGAAAAATAATATTAATAGAAACAAGGCTTCGTGTGATCCGAAGACTATTTAATATTTGTAATAAGATGGGAAATAATAGGGAACATATTTAAAAAAAGTATTAGAGTTGACATTACAATTGCACCATAAAAATATAAAAATATAAAATATATGATAATAAAGATCTTATTATTAAAATAGAAATCAATCAAACCCCAACAAACATATGCACTTCCTACAAGGGCAAACAATGAAAATGATAAAAAATGAGAGTAGCCATTAGCAAACGTGAACTCGGCAAACAACCATGAATAACGCACACACCGGGCTAGGGGAGTCAAAACCCACAAAAATGCAGAAATGCGCAGCTGAAAATGAAAAATATTGCCAAGCAGAGGAAACGTAAACGAATATATCCATCAATTACGCCTAGATGAACATGAAAGTACTAAAATTTGTTTCAGACAGCGAACGGTGCGTGCACAGGTTTGCGTGGGCAAAACTTCAAAATGCTCGGAAGACCCCACTAGCGCCAGTCGATTCCACTCTTGTTTCGTACGTTTGCACTGTGGCGCATCAAGCGCGCTGTGCAGTGCATCTGATGTGCTACACAGCGCTCCAGATGCAACACCCTGCCACCATATGGAAAATCAGTTACATAGATCTGCGTGAGTGACTCTTTCCGGTTCCGAACTGCAACGAGAATACATACAGATCGAACAGCAAAAAACGAAAGCAAAAAACCCAGAGTAGTAGAAGAGAAGAGACAGACAGAAAAACACGCAAACGCCGCACGTCTGGCTTTCTCCGCGTAAACAGCGCCTCCGCTTCCATGATCCGTTCATGTTTGCAAGATTTCTTTGTACTAATGTATGTTTGAATGGAGCAATAATATTTAAAACACTATACTTAGCTGAATGTTTGATCCGGTATCCAATTGTAGAAATGTGAGCAAATCACAAGGCATAGGTTTTTCATATTAGGTAGAACCTTATTTCTTTTTAAGTACTAACACATATATATGGAAAATATGTCTGACAAAATCTTTTCACTGCGATCAGCACAATTTATCTCTTTGTGTCGTATTTTTTTCCATAGAGACTCTTCGTTTTAAAACCATCAAGTTCAAAGCTAACAAAACATTCCATCCAAATTGACTCCGATACAACCGCAAGCTAGCAACACAAGTAACGTTCAATACACTACCACTACAACGACACTAGCTCTTCTTGCGTTGTTGATTCTGCTGACATGACAACCATGACGACGGGAACGGGTGAAGAAAATTTTATTCGATGGAGGAATTTTTTTCATTTTCACTACCTGGGCCCACATTTGAGTGAGATTTTCGATGCTCAACACTGGCACCACACTCCGAGGAACACTTTACGACAAAATTGTAGGGTATTACGGGTGAAAACTAACAAAAAATGCAAATACCACACGCGCGAACTGGTTTGCAACCACTTGGATCAACAGCGCAGCCTACTCCCTCCACGGAAGCCTGTTACAGAATGGATTTTTTCGATACAAGTCGACCTTTGGCCCGTAATGGAATAGAAATAGTTTCTAGGATTTATTCCAAAGATGTTGACATTCATTCCCGGAAACTCAATGGACTTTCCCAAATAGTGGTTCCGTACTGGACCATAGCCCAGGAAACTCAGGTTTCTGGGAACCAGATGAATCCAAATGGTCATTACCGATAATTTCCATGAAGCGGATTTTCAGTGTTACGGTTCCAAAAGAATTAAAATCGGTTAATAATTGCCAGAGTCAGTATCATTTGAAATTGGGTGGTACCCTGGTATTCTGTCGAACACTTAAAGGTGTTATTTTTGTCGAACGCATAAGGGTTAAGGTTTTTACGCACCCCGGGTGGTGCAAAGGACTGGCTTAAAAGATCTTCATCCTGGGTGATTGCCCGCTATTGCCTAAGCCCGTTGCCAGGTCAAATTATCGTCGACTTCTTTTATTTCTTCACTGAGGCTATGCTGCCATGAACCTCTGAGTCTGCCTCTGCTGCAATGGCCTGATGGGTTCCAGTCTTGTTTGCAGATTTCGTTTTCGCCTCTTCGTATAGTGTTGGAGTTAAATATTTGGGTTTTGGTACGTTCACTAATCTGCCTGTTTTTCCATATGTCTCTTAAACACTACAAGAGCAGTCCTTGTCTTCTTGATCCTTACACCTATGTCAATCTCGGTACTGAGACTTACTCTGCATATAAAGGACTCTTGGAATTCGTTAATCTGCTCCAAAATGATACGGGCGTTGAAAATATGGTCCGCACAAGATCTTCCGGCACCGGAATCAGCCTGCTTGCCAGCGGAGAGTCGCATCGATCTTCTCCTGAATCCGCGTTAAGGATCTTTTGCATAGAACTTTGAGAACGATGCAGAGCCACATAATTTATTTAATTGATAACATCTTCGACACAAAAAGTTGCACATACTGGTTAAGCAAACACTCTTAATGGTAAATTTTAAAACTGCTTTGCCACCATTAAAAGCAAAACAGTGACGCACTTCATTGAAACGTATACAACAAAAATCAGTGGGTTGCTCAGGCCGTAATTTGTTCAATGGCTGGAATCCACTGCAGTTGCCCGATTTTCAAGCTGACGAGTAGGTACATATAACTTCACTTTTCGTGCATGCTACTAAATCGAGGAGTGCGCATCGATGTTAGTATGCCGAGTGAGGTTCACTGGGTTGTTCCATGGCGAGGCCGTGTAGAGCATACCCTAATAAAGCGCTTCTGGACTCTCTCAACACGAGCGATATGGACAACATGATATGGAGCTCAAACTTTCATTCCGAATTGAAGTATTCTGCGAACTAAAGCGCAGATCAGGGCGTTCAGTAGTATGTCATAAAATGGGCTGTGTACCCGTAGATGCCACAGATTCAACGGTTGCCTCATGTTATTTTACAATATCTGGTACGCAATATCCGTCATTCTCCCGGCCAGGGGCTCTGTTCGATTTCATGTTTTGGATAGCTGAGGGATTCCATCCAGAATGTGCCGGAAATCCCAAAAATCATACCCGATCATCATTGATTTGGATGAAACTTGGCACATGAGTTCGGTACGTTGGAAAAAAAATTCCACTGGTGTTAAGATAATTTGGGTTCAGAGTAACTTTTGAGATGGGCGTATGTGTTTTCCAACATTTTACTTGAAAAATCGTAGTTCAAAAACCATTACATTTAGAGAAAAACTTTATATAAGGAATTGTAGGGAACTAAAGCCTTTCTTAAAAAATATACACAGAAAAAAAATTTTTTTTCATCAAGAAAAATCAAAAATAATTACTAAAAATAAAATATCTAAAAAAACATACTTTTAAAATTTTTTAATTTGTTGTATGGAAATTTGAGGAAAAAAGACACGTTTTAAAAAAAATTCTAGGATGGACGCTCTTATAATAAAAAAGTTTTTCAAATAGCGAACTTTGGTGTATATTTCAAATTTTGGTTATTCATTCTTATAAATAAATTTTGATGTTACAATATGGTTTTGGAGATCATTACAAACAATAATGATGATAATGATAAACCACGTAAACGCAACCGTTTTCAAGATATTTCTGATTTTCTTTCAATAAAATTTCAAAACCTCAAAAAATACGCCCTTTTCATAAATTACTCAGTGATATTAAAACAACAATAGCTAACGATTGTTTCTCTTGTGTTTTTAGCCTTTTTTAAACACATGTATGTGCCTCTTACTTACTCTTAACAGCTCGTCGATTGAAAAAGCTTCACTTAAAGTTATAAGACAAAAATAATGAATTATGGTTGGATTTATATTTATATATACCATTTATTAGTCTCGGTCATTGATAATATTACATAAACATTATATAAACTATTGATTGCTTTTATATATATTATGAATCCTGCCTTCTTCGTCATTCGAAAACAGTTTTACAAAAACTTCGTTTTCTGAAATTGGAACGAATGAGTGGTACTTTTGTGTACCTGCAATCGTTTTAGTCTGTCAGTAAATTTCATTCCATTCTGCTACCCCCTGTTCATACTCTTCATGTGATACATAACAAAACGACATTTTTGTTAAACAATCATCACTTTTTTGGTTCGCCCATTCGAATAACTCTAATGCACTTTTTATAGGGTGTTCATGTTGTACAGCAAGGCTTGCATATCTTGCCATTCGTTTTAATGTACCACCAATTGCATCGCAAGGTCCCTTACCGTGGGATGTTGCGAAAAAATGCCATTCAGCATCAATATTGTATTTCTTTTTAAACTTACAAAGGCTTGCAAAGTTCTTCCTATTTTTATATTGGGATGCTGCCCCGTCAGACATAAACGTAGCTTTCTTTACTTTAATTTTTGTTTGCAAAAAGCTTATTAGTTTTGAAATAAACACCTGCACCGCAATCGTATCATGTTTCAACACTTCTGAGATAACAATGAAACTGATATTTTTAAGTATTCCAGATTCCGTGTAATAAATGACAAAGGGTGAATAGTGGCTTGCTCATTACTCCAATAACTACTTTGAACAGCATCTTGAAAAACAAATGAATAATTTTCAGAAAAATCACAAATTATTATTACTTCGCCGTCTTTAAGACAACTTTTATAATCTCTCAAGAAACTAGACTGCTGAGATTTGACAAAATCGTTGGGATACTAATTGTTCCAACTTTTCACAAAAATAAGCAATAAATTCATCAATTGGTTTAACAAGTGTCTCTAAACTACATCTATCAGTTGAAATCCATTGCTCAAAGATATTTCAACTAAACCACGTTTTTCTAATTTGTCTGTTAAACTACTCTCAAAATCTGAAAAGCCTGGACATCGTTCGCATTCACGGAGGTAACATTTTTTAGTTCTAGTTGATGAGCTACATAATATTTCTTCAAAACACAATTTATAATCATTCTCGAATGAATATTTTCTAAGACCATGAAGCATCAAGTTAATGTTCTCATGAATGGTTGCAAACACAAATGTTATGAGAACCTGTGCTGCCAAGTAATTTGCAATGCTTTGGTCTTAGTGCTGCAAAGAAACTAAACCCAACAGCATTTTGATGCATCTCTTGAAATTTAATGAAAGCTTCTCTTAATGAACAAACTAAAAGGCGCTTTTGAATATGAACCCTCTTACCTTCACTCCTCACTGAAACGTAGTCGTTCATACCAGGGGTTGCTCGTGTAATCTCATCACTGTCGTAAAATTGCAAAATTTGGTTTTTATTTCAGGTTCAGACCGTGTCCCAGCTTTTCGTTAGGGGCAGCTAAAACACCTTCGTGCTTTGCAAGGAATTTAGCTTGTGATACGATGTACTTGTTTGTTATTCCAAATTCTGCCATTACTCTTTGATTTGTCCAAGATTGTGGTAAAACCGAAAGTATCCTTACTTGATCGTCCCTCGAAGTTTCTGGATCAGCATACCGGTCCTTTAGCTGCGCGATTATTTCGTCATATTCGGCTGCTTTCACTTTCAATTGTTCCAGGTCATCCTCCTCCGCTTGATCCCCAAATATGTGTGTCCGAATGCCGTTTGAAACATCTTTGAACTTTTTGCAGGCATAATTTACGTTCAGGAACTTTTAGCCGATATTGGCGAAACGTTGATTCCAGCTACGCCCTTGTTAAATAGCTCAATATTATGGCGCCTTGAATAATCTTGCACACTGCTATCAGATGGCACTGACATTAATGATATTGCCGATGGCGTTTCCTCGAGACCATACAAGTCTACTTGCCGTGATGTAGATGGTTGTGGATCCATAATGTTAGTAATTGATGGTTTCTCACTAGGCTCCGAAATTGCAGCATGGGATTGTTCCGTTCTATTTAAATGCAAACGACAATTATCACAAATCATCAAAGAAGTGTCCAAATGTGTTTTGCCCATAAACTTGAGTTTTTTGACATTTTGTTCGGTTAATTTACGAAGGTTTTTGAGCACCGTTTAGTGTGAAACGGCATACAACACTTCTTCATGTTAAACTCCATTTTCAGTTCACTCAGATAGATTTTACTGATGAATGCGACTATGTATGAGCATATATATTGGCTGTGGTACCTTTGGAAATGCAGGTATAAAACATCTCTGGTAGTTTACAGGCAGCGTACATTAGCTGTTTTTATGAGAAGATATACCTGACATACGTTATAGCTGCTATTTGTCTACCTACCTTAAACAATATGTGTTACTTTCATCGCTACATCACCGAACTGTTCGGAGTGTAGTTTTCACACACTACACCCGACCTCTAACATCGTTGGAGCTTGGCAAAATAGTCAGCAGTTCGATTAATATGCTTCTTCTATATGACCCTCCGCATAATTTCATCATCTGTCCATTTCACACTTGTCGCCCCTGCGACATCTATCTCGCTGTTACTTTCATCGCTTTAGCAAATTCGCTCCCTTCATTCTCTGAGCGGCCCGACCGATACAGCCATAAAACAATTATAAATATATTGATTGCAATATTAAAACAATAGTGCTATTTATCTTGTTCTTTTCAAATGAGTCTTCTTATCATCCTGATATCAAAAGAAAAGAGGACACTAGAGTAATGTGAACGTTATAATATGAAGATCTTGGAAAATTTATCATTTCTGGTGGAAATCTCGATTAACTTAAGAAAAGAGCGAATTTTCTGAGGTTTTTTCATTCTATTGAAATAAAATCCGAAAAATCTCGAAAACGGTTGCGTTCAGGTGATTTATCATTATCATCATTATTGTTTTAAATGATCTCCAAAATCATATTGTATAATTAATTTTCATTTATAATAATGAATAACCAAAATTTGAAATATGCACCAAAGTTTGCTCTTCGGAAAACTTTTTTATTATAAGAGCGTTCATCCTAGAGTTTTTCAAAACGTTTCTTTTTTCTCAAATTTCCACAAAACAAATTTGAAAAATATTAAAAATATGTTTTTTTATATTTGATTTTTAGTATTTATTTTCGATTTTTCTTTATGAAAAAAATTTTTTTTCAGTTTACATTTTTTACAAAGCCTTTTTAGTTCTCTACAACTCCCCCATATAAAGTTTTTCTCTAAATGTAATGGTTTTTGAACTACGATTTTTCAAGTAAAATGATGGAAAAAAAACATACACCCATCTCAAAAGTTACTCTTGAATCCAAATAATCTTAACACCAGTGGATTTTTTTTTTCAACATACCGAAGACGTGTACCAAGTTTCATCAAAATCGAAGATAGTTGAGTTTGGTGACCGACCGATTTGGCGTGGAATCAGTCAGCTGTTTTATTCTCTTGTAATGACGGGGCTTCGGTATTCGCACGTGATACTTCGGAGGGGTGGATTATGTCGATGTGTTGGTGGCCTGGCTGGCAATCGGAAAAGTTTTTCAAACTGCCCAAACCTACATTTCAGCTAAGGCGGTTAGTAGCGGACCGTGTCTTTCACAAGCATCGTCGCATTTATCTTTGTCCCGACTAGGCGTTGTGAGATAGCGTAGAGGAGGTGAATGTCCCCTGTTGTTACGGCTTTCATTGCCTTCGACGGCCAGAGAGTTCGCCCACGCTTGCTTGTCCCGGTCGACAGCCGAGTAAACTTTGGCTTCTTTAGCTTTTGATCGCTCTATCGCGGCTTTGGCTTCTATTCGCTCCTCTATCGTTATCCGGGTTTCGTATGTAATCCATTGTGTTCTCTGGGTGCGCAGCACACCTAGATTCTTTTTGCTGGTGGCAATATAAGCGTTCTTGAGGGTAGTCCATTGGTCTTCTACGGCGCTACCTCCTGGAATATCTGCAGCATGAGTTTTCAGTTCTTCAACGAAGGACGTTTACACTTCCGATATCGGATAAAGACTGTATTCGATAAAATTTGGACACACGCAATTGTTCGTAACTTTTTAGCGTGTGGGTAAAAATTATTGAAATTTTAACTGAATGTATTTCATTGTGTTGTGTCAATTGTGTAAAGAGTTTCGTGAAAATCGGTCGAGTGATTTCAGTGATGGCTTCGAATGAAGAAATAGTGCGCCAACAAATTTTGGGCACTCACTTCGAAAACCCAAACGCTTCTCATCGATGGATCGGAAAACAGCTCGGAATCGCACATTCAACCGTATCTCATGTGATCAAAACGTTCAAGGACCGTAAGACAACCAAGCGGAAAAATGGTAGTGGCAAAAAACGTGGCACATCAAATCCGGAGAAGGCCAGGATGGTATTGAACCAATTTAAGCGTTATCCCAACATTTCGATCAGGGATGTTTTGTGCAGAAAACAATGAAACGTTCTGGATTACGTGTGTACAAGGTCCAGAAGGCACCAAACCGGAGCGATAAACAGAACTCGGTGGCCAAAACTCGTGCAAGAAAACTGTACAGGGAGTGGTTCACAAAACCGTTCTGCATTGTGATGGACGATGAGACCTACATTAAAGCTGACACCAAACAAATGCCAGGACAGGAACACTACGTCGCACCTCTATGTTGGCCGTTCCGGAGAGTGCACGGAAGAAGAAACTGTCGAAATTCGCCAAAAAATTCCTTGTCTGGCAAGCGATCTGTGGATGTGGCAGAATGAGTCAGCCCTTCATTACCTCTGGGACCGTCAACGGACAAATCTACAAGGACGAATGCCTCCAAAATGACTTCTGCCCTTCTTGAGATCTCACGATGGCCCAACACTGTTTTGGTCGGATTTGGCATCTTGCCACTATGCCCGGCCCGTCTTAGACTGGTACAAAGATAATAAAGTAGTTTTTGTACCAAAAGACGTCAACCCTCCAAACACTCCGAAACTTCGCCCAATTGAAAAATTTTGGGCAATCATGAAGGCAAAGCTGGTTAAAGCTCCAAAACTGATAGAAAATGAACTAAAGAAAGTGTGGTTAAAAGTTAGTAAGCAAGTCGGTCCTATCATTGCCCAAAATTTGATGAAATGGGTCAAGGCAAAGGTGTGCGCATTTGAGTTGGGAGAAGAGGTTCAATAAACCAATGATGTCAAAACTTAACCATTTAGTAGTACTTTATTTCCAGAAAGTTTGAACAGAATCGGGCTCAAGGAAAATTTTTGGTGACCTATTTTGTGTGTCCAAATTTCATCGAATACAGTCTTTACATCGGCCGCTTTCTACCACCTTAGTTCTTCAAACCTCAACTGCTCAGCGGGCAACATTGGTATTTCTAGAGCTTGGAGTAGAGCACAAAAAATCGAGGCTTCTATTGTACAAGGTTCACAGATGAAAAGAAACATTGAATTTTCTGCGTTATCTAATGCACATAAAGGGAATGCTAGATTTGCCAGAATATAATGGGATATTGTATGTAAATTTAAGCCAGATAACGCCTGAATCCACCCTGTTGTATGAAAGATTGCCAATATTGTTGTATGGCACATGAAAAGTTGCAAACAATTTTGTTGTTTACGCCTCCTATAGCTTGGATTTAAACGAGGGCATATTTTACACGCTTGTTAAAATTAATTATTTTTTTCTGTATAGTGGTCTGACAAAGCCGCTATTTGATAATGCCAAAAGATTATCAACCTTCGCTTAATTGAAATTTTACTGAAAACCAATGTTTTTCAAAATTTTAGTTGAGAAGATTGTCTGGACCCGTCAAAATGGGGAATGGAATGGATGAAAGGGATAAAAAGGGGGGACAGGCTACGGAGTTGGATAAGCTCTTTATTATCCAGAGCTTCGAAGCGAACAGACGTAAACAGTTAACAGTGAGGTATAACCTAAATTAAACTGTACTGTTAGTACTACCAATACGGCATAAAGAACTACGAATACCTAGAAAGTTGTCTCAGGTAAGAGCATTAAAAAGCTCGTAGTTGAACCATGTGTTCAAATGTCCCCCGTAGCCACACTAATGTCCCCATTCTACATTCGTGATACCCCAGGACCTGTAATAGTAAGCTCCTAAGTCCGGAGTGCACATTTGCACAACCCATTATCCCGTTCATCGCACCAGCCATCGCACCAACCAACGATCGATCAGGATATCAGACGACCCAGCAGGCAAACCGTCAATCCAGCGTGCGTATTGTGCGACGTAGACAGTGCCAGTCCGTGCCTTAGCAGCTAACCACCGGCCGGCCTCAACGTTTCACACTCTACACACCCACACAATCTGTAAGTCCAGCAATAAACAGTTAGTTGGCTATAATAAGTGTTTTATTTTGGGATATTCTATCTATCTATACTCATAGCTGATCGATAACCGTGTCAAGCTCCAGCTACAGCCAGAACAACAAAAGAGGTGGCTAGACCAGGGATCGAGGGCTTGGAAAGGAGGTCTGTCTGACCCCTTTTCAACAGACAAAAGCAGCTAAATCGGTTGCAGAGAAGTCTGCACAGACCCTAATGGCTGAAGTAAACTCTAAAGCTCGTAGTTTCTTCATGTAGGCTTATTAAGTTACTGTAATTAGTTTTAAGATAATGCATAGTTAAATGAATAAAAAATGCATTTTCGATTGAACTAACAGCAAATTTGTTTTGATCCAAATTTAATCAGTCCATATTTAGACTCGAACAGGCCATTAAAACCGACGGCAAAACACTGTGGGAAGGTCACGGGCCAGGACCTTCGGCAGCTTCCGGGGCTATTGTTCATCACTGCCCAGCACAAGTTTGAAGTTTCGGAGGAAGTGAGGTAGCAGAAAATTTCTTGGCAGACAAGTTTGCCAAGAAATGCATGCTTTGGCAAGTGATCTGCTCATGTGGGTAACTTTCGTACCCAAGAACATGAACCCCCCAGTGCACCGGAGTCAAAAAAATGCCGGGCTATTATGGAGCAGGTACTATGAAAGCATCCCAAAGATGTTGGGTGAGGCGTAAGGTTGTGGTTTTGAAGTAAAATAAAATAGATATGCCAAAAACTTACTAATGGGTTATATTTTATTGTTTGAGAAATTTGAAAAGGATCAATCAACTAGGTAATTTTCAACAGCGTTTTTTCTGTGATGCAATTTAACGTGGGACAACCTTTAAGCATGGATTGTACAGCCATGTCCATTTAGTATCCGAAATAATAAAATCAACTGTATCTCGGTAACGGATTGTCGTACAAATAGATTCAATACATCAAAACAAAGGTAATTCACTGTACTTTAAGGAAAAAAAATGTCAAAACAACTTTCACTTTTTTTTAAAAACACTATATAAAAATAAACTTTTTTGAGCGTATTAGTAGAACGATTGTGATTGTGATGATTGTCAATACAAAACAGTTCTTTTCTCTCTCAGAAATTTACACATGCTTCTTTATTCCTCGCATCAAACGCTGCACACCTCCGGAGTGAACTACCTTGGCACATTTGTTCCACATTTTGGTCATCTGAGTCGCGTTCCGATCCGTTTTCACTTTTCTTAAGCTTCCGCTTCATCATTGCCCAAAATCTCTCGATGGGCCGGAACTGCGGGCAGTTAGGTGGAGTAATGTTTTTATCGATGAAATCTCCGTTTTTACCGCTTCATCATTGCCCAAAATCTCTCGATGGGCCGGAACTGCGGGCAGTTAGGTGGAGTAATGTTTTTATCGATGAAATCTCCGTTTTTATCGCGGTACAACTGGATGACTTCCCGGCAGTAGTTGCAACTTGCCAAATCTGGCCAAAACTTCACGGGACCTTTATGGGCTTTAATAAAAGTTAGTACGCTGTTTGGAGGCATTATTCCTTGTACAGCTTCGAGTCCATCGTCTTTTTCGTCACGAACAGTTTGGTCTTTGCTCCGCAGCTGCATATCCCTTGCCAAATCATCAGCTTTTTGGCAAATTTGTCCATAAAAGCAAACTTAAACTTCGCAGAAACATCTCCTCATGCCGTCGCCATGTAAATTTTTTGCCAGGAAGCTGTGCGAAATCCATTTTGAAGTAGGTTTCATCGTCGATGAGCATTTGTGTGTGATGGTCGCTGTTTTTCAAATTTTCATTTGACACATTACCCTTGCCGTATGACATTCTGTTCGTAGGCAAAATTTCTTATAACATTAATAATCAGAATTTAAAAAGTGCCACTTTAATCCAGAGCAGACAAGCAACACACAAAGTACCAATAAAATTAATTTCTGAAACTACAAGGATCCAAGCTCAGATAGCCACAGAAAAAAATCAATTACACAAATTACCTCTTCTGATAAAATCTCCACCCCCGACTCCACCGGACAAGCATTATCACCCTCCCAGGTCCCGTTATCTCCCGTTTAAATTTAATCTCCCCCCCCCTTCCTCGCCACCCGGAAGCCACAAAGCGAAACAACCGTCCATGACCGACAGCATCCAGTCTGTAAAGTATCCCTCGGTGGAATCCCATTTTTGCCACTCGTCGAATCTTGTTCGGATGTCTCCGGGTTTGCTGTTCCGATTATATCTTTGGCCTAGGAGAGGTCTCCGTGCGGAAACAACAAACTGGATTATGTGCCTTCGCTTGTTGGTTCTTGATTTTCCTTTTTTCTATTTCTGATTCGTATCCTTTCCGGGAGCTACAGATACAGTCTTCCTTTGGGCCCAATTTCCATTCGACGACACCTGAACGGCTGGTGATGATTGTAATCTCGTTCGGGGGGACATACGTTCGGTGGTTGGAAATATCGGGTTTTCCAGTTTTTCTTTTTGTGGTACCTTTCAGAGGGAAAGATGGTACATTTCAGATTATATTAGATTAAGGTTGTTTGGTGTTTAAAGACAAATTGCCATTTTGATCAATTTGCTATTGTTTCCATGAAATTAGATTTTGTCAGTATTTGTCAGAAAAATTGTTGAAAACTTCAGTCATGAACGAAAAAGGGCATGAAGCAGCATTTCATTAGTTGAATCTTGTGAGATGTGTCCAACTTTAGAATGAATATAAATTCTAATTTATGCGTTCTACACAGATAAAAAGAAACTTCTAATTTTCAGCGTTATCTAATGCACATAAAGATTTGACAGAAAATAATAGGATATTTCATGTAAATTTTAGCCAGATAACGCCTAAATCTATCCTGTTGTATGAAAGATTCCAAACATTGTTGTATGGCGCATGAAAGATTGCAAACAATTTCGTTCTCTACGCCTCCTTCGGCTTGTAATTAAACGAGGGGAAATCATACGCGTTTGTTATAATACATTTTTTTTTCTGTGTATGGGCTTTAAATATTATTATGTAGAAAATTGCAAAAGGCATCGCCAAAAGTAAAACACAGAAACAAACATTGAAACGCTCTGCTTCAGACTGACTTTCACATTCAAACAAAATCAAAATTCAGCTTTAAGTCTTCAAACTTCCCTTTCCCATCCACACCTGAGAATCAAAAATGATGATGGGAATACGAAAACGGGTCAACCCCTAATCGATCATTATTGTGTGATGTTTACGTTGGGTGTCCTTTCACCTCCTATTCGAAGGAAACAAAAAACCCACAAAAAATCGATCCCACATTCGCAAAAAGTTTCCTTGTTAAAGATAGAAAAACAATCACACACCACTTCGAACGGTTGCATGCTCCAATCCTGAACCGTTTGCTTGGAAGAAAAGCGGAACCGAGTGCTCATGAATTTTTTAAACTTCAATCAATGCGTTCGCTATGCGGCCATATTTTACCGCAAGGAGAAAATCACCCACGTTGGGCCTTCCCTCTGACTTCTTCGTTCGGGAGGCAGCTTAATACGACGAAAATTGGCCTGATTTGGTTTTTTCCCGGAGCTGAGACGATGAACGGGAATTATAATAAAACAATACAAACGAGAGCAGGAAGACGACGTCACGGAGAGTATGTTCAATTTTCTCGGTAATTTTTGAGGTGAACGAGAATCACGGTGGCTGGTGGATTACTTCCAAATAATAAACCGGATATGGTGTTGAGGGGAGGCGGGCTCAGTTCAGCATAACGAATCCACTTCGCATTTTGGTTTGTGAGACTTCATCTTAAGAATTGCTAAGTGGATTGAGCCACAGAGTGAAGCGATTTAGGGGGTTTGGGGTTTATTCGCCTCACGATTTAATCTGTGTTTAATTAATCTACTAATTAGAAAATTTTGCTCGTTCAGCGTTTTTCACTTCCTTGATACTGTTTTCGGGATGGTAGCCAATGGGATGGCAAACAATTTTATTGTACGCTCTCCGTTAACGACTGGCTGGGCGAGTGGAGAATCTGATGGCTGAAATCTGCTGTGCAGTCAAAAGCATGGGTGTTAATTAGAGAGAATTTGTCAATTAAAGCTCTTCAAGAAGTTATGGCCCTGGTTATTTTTATTTAGGATCTGGTCGCTCAAGCTATACCTTATTTTTCTTCTAGGAAATTTAGTTGACAGCTTTTTATTTCCAAGCGACTTGAACACAATCTTGAAATTTTTTAAAGCCATTTAAAAAGGGTGATGGGCCATTAGTACGAATCCCATTGAGCCGAAAACCATTAGGTCGAATGTCAAAAGACGGAATGGGTCATTAGACCAAATGGAACATTACGCTGAATCGGTCACTAAGCTGACCGAGTGACTGATAACTGTAGGCGGCTATATTTTACTCCCATCGAGTAAATACAGGGCGGATACACTCATTTGTGATCTGTATACGTATACGTTTTGAAACATTGACTTGTTGTCAGTTCATTCGTCAACAACAAACTGAGTTTGTATTCTTTAGTTTTCGAACACAAAAGTGGCAGACCATAGTGTGCGGTGCTCGAAAATTTTCTGTTGTCATTTTTCCATCGCTTTGTTCATGTTATAAACATAAAAGTTTCAACATATGTAATGTGAATTTGGATCCATGGTGCGCCTGGGACCAAAATAATTTCTCTCTACAAAACGCAGAGAAAATACCGTCATAACAAACTTATTCCAGGTAAATCCAAACATAAAATTAGTTTATATTGGCCGCAAAACATAACCTTGCTATCTTTCTAACATATTATATGTTTAAACCAAAGTGACATCGATGTTTGAAATTAAAATCATATTATGTTTGTTTTCAACATATTAATGATACGAATAAGCATACAAATTGTGGATTCAACTGGTTGCGTTCTAAATTTAATTTAATTATTCTATGAATCTTGGTTATCCTAATCCTGGATTGAGCTTAAATGCTAACATGTTTCAGTTTCAAGAAGTTTGCTCAGAGATGCACACAGTTTCGAGCCCTGAACTTTGTAAAAATTGAAGCAATACATCAAATCAGTATAATATAGCAGCTAATCAAATAATGGAGCATAACATCCTGTTCACACTACAACCTATATAACGAGATATAGACTATCTTCATACTAGTATCTATACATCTAAAGACTGTCTACGTTAAATTTCGGACACCAAAATAATAGAAGCAAAACAAAATTCACACATTATTCAAAAATTTCGATTGTTTATTTCACAATAAAAGATTTATATCTACATATGAAACAGTTGATTAAGATGTTAATCCTTCTTGCTGTTAAATTCTCGAACTTTCTGTAGTACACCTGCGATCAGGCTCCGGACAGTATCCTCGGAAACGCCCGCCGTGACGATTCTCCATCTTCTCTTGAAATCATTGGTGCCATTTGCTTTCTTCTTAGTTTCGAAGAGTTTCTGCTTAACTAGAGCCCAGTACTTCTCTATTGGGCGAAGTTCTGGACAGTTTGGTGGATTGGCTGTTTTTGGCACGTATTTGACCTTATACCATTTCAAGACGGATTTCGCATAGTGACAAAATAGACTGGAGAGTCGTGGCTTCTGATAAACGATAGCAACCGCTTTTGCAGACATACATTCTCGTACACATCCTTATTGATAGTGTCGGTAGAGACGAAACTTTTAGATTTTCAACCACAACCACATATGGCCTGTCACATCAAATACCTCTTCGAGAAATTGGACACCTTCTTTATCCTTCTTTATCCGAATACTTGGCAACGGCGTTCCTTTGCATTGCGGTATAAAAACCCTATAGCTATTTAAAGTCATCGAGTACGTATGTTTCCCGCGTCCATTATGATACAAGAAAATGTTTGCAAAAAATTGGTGTCAAGCACCTTAGCACAACTTTTTGCAATGAAATTTAGCATGTCATCACAGTTGGGTACCTTTTTCACTTTATACGGCTCCAGTCCTTGCCCTTGCTTACTTTTTGTACGTATGATTTTGACTTCCCTGTCACATTTTGCACAGAAAGATTTGTATTTTTCTACATAATGGCTATCACCTTCTTGTCCATTTATCGGGAGTATACTATTCGATTTGTTCCACTTCCAACCTTCCGATCCACAGTCAAGTGCTGGCCAAAGGATTTGCAAACACATAACACGGTACTTTTGGGAAATTTAGTTTCTTGGCATGATTGCGTACCGATAAATTCGTGTTTCGCTGCCGTTCGTTAAAAATGCGGGTCCACTTGATTCGACGCCATTTTACTGAATGTAACAAGAATGTAAATATGTTGTACCACGAAAGAAAGATTAGAGTTACACGGGTGAAAAATTTCAGCGATCCGTGAAATAATTCAAAATCTACACAGAAATAAAAGTGTCCGAAATTTACGTTGACAGGCTTTAATTTTCACCAAAAATAATTTGCGCGGCATTTGATATCAAGATCACTTAATGTAGGTTGCAATATGAATGGGGTTTAATGCTACACGCTAAAATGACTGTCTCTAATTTTCTTTTCCACGGAAAAAAATGGATAACAAGAGACAGTAATTCGAGCGTGTTGGTTGTAATTCTCTATTCGTTTTTTACAACATCGATAGATCGAATGCATGGTATCAACACAATAGTAAGTTTATGATGTCAACCACCCAAGCAACACATCTCTTGTTCTTCCTTTATTATCGAGATTTTCATCTCTGGGCTGGTTCATATCCCATCGAAGTCACTCAAATCCCTTTTAAGTATTTTCGTAACTTGTTGAAAGTGTCAAATTTCGGTCTACGTGGCTTATGAACAGTGCAAATATTGTGGTTGTATTTTTTTTCTATCAAGTTAAAAAGAGAAGAATCATGTTAAAGATGATGTGGGACAGTTCTAATCTCATTATCTGAATATAAATTAATATAAATTGCGCATTTGAATTTCAACTGCTATTTTCGTGGAAAGCTGGCATGCAACCCTTAGCAGTATGGGATTATATGGTACAGGACGGGTGTTAATCAGTTTAGTCAGCTGTATGTAATCTATAATTAGAACTGTCAATATTCAGATGTTAATCAGTCTGCTTACTTTTGATTCATCAAAAATACCTACAGAAACAAACATTCGTCTGAAAAAAATGTCATAGCCATGGAATAAAGTTCCCAATTGCAGGGACTTATTAAGAGCTTGCGGATTGCTTTCCGATCATAAAAAGTTTTCTCCAGCTCTGGAATCTGTACTACTAACAATATTGTGTGAGTGCGATTCTGTGTATGTGTGCGAAGGCGAAATGAAATAGGGCAGTTCACGATTTGCTGCAAACGTCAATTTACTCAACCCGCTCCTTCGTTTTATCCATCAGCTCTAAAAAACAATCAACCAAAACATGTCAATTGCTATGACCACAAACTCGTCTACTGGCAGGTTATGAGACAGACGTAAGCGACCAATATTTTAGTTTGCTATTGATCTTTAGATTGGCAATGTGTATTTCTTATTTGATTTAATCTTGCGCAAATGTTACACAAAGAGATTGCAACGACTAACGGGATGCTTAGTTTAAGAACAAACAAATGTCAGTGATAGCAGGCTTCCCGTTACAATAGCGATGCTCTATATGCATGGTTAACAAAGAAGAGTGGAAACGTAGGCTCTCTCAAA
The DNA here is from genome assembly GCA_034211315.2 of Aedes japonicus. NCBI lineage: Eukaryota > Metazoa > Arthropoda > Insecta > Diptera > Culicidae > Aedes > Aedes japonicus. The sequence goes on from JASCZW010009016.1 coordinate 27,208, forward strand.
AGCACCAGAGATGCCAGAGCTGCCGCTCAACAGCGAGTCATTATTTATTGTTGAGACAGCTTGGACAGGTCCGAAACATTTTTTTTATTTCATATGGTATTGCCACATGATGGACAATACAATTATATGCATAGATCAACCTCAAATGACTGGAGGACACATAGAATAAATCGTGATTTCAGATCATCTGAGTATGGAACAAATTTTTACTCAATGTTCATCATCACATTCTGGCAACAAGCCAAGATGTGAGAAGGAGCTGATGAAGGCATTCCTTCCGGTACACGCAATCAAATGCAAAATACGCAAAGGCAAACATTCAGCATGTAGGAAACTGGTGGTTTTCTAGATGGTGTATTTTAAATCTTCAAAGCGACAGTAATAAATTGGTAATCATAAGCCCGGTAGTTAGAGGTTATGTTCGTATCATTAAAAATGAAATAATTTGTAAAATGTAGGTGCTTTAGACCTATATCCTTACAACTGATGAAAAAAGTCACAGTTTGCCGATTAATGCATTTCCTGGAGGCAAAATGGTTTTAAAATGCTTTTTCAACTGACCATAATAAGATAATATGAGTGAGTCTCAAAACGGCATTTCAAAACAGCATTTAACGAGATTCTTAAGGCGAAATAAAAGTTTTGACATGAGTAAAAGAAACATAAGGAAACAAAGTTTTATAATCGTTGTAAACAAGCTGTGTAGTCTCTCACACCTGAATTAAAATATGAAACCTATTGGCAACTCTTGGTATCATATTAGAACCAAATTGATTTCTAGTGACTTCAAAATAACATTAATGAAACCTAATAAATCTGCATGCTTTTGACAATGTTACTTGGAATGTGCCGTGACAAAAGTGCCTGGAATGTGGTTAATAGAACTATCACAAAAATCATGTCGTCTCAGCAGCGAAAATGGCGAGACCATCAAGACAGGAGAAGTTTATCGGTTTCGGGGGAAGTTCCAACGTTGGAGAAGTCTCCGTCGTTGTATGGTAGATCCGCAGTCGGTTACAATTTGAGTCGATTGCATGAGTACATGGGAGATAAATGGCTCAACGTGGTTTGGTTTCGGGAGAACTTCCACTGCCGGAGAATTGCCGTAGGTGTAGGGGACAACTAGAGTCGATTGCGTCAGTCAGTCAGTCAGTCAGTCAGTCAGTCAGTCAGCCAGTCAGCCAGTCAGTCAGTCTAGTAGCACATTTGTTGCAAATGAGTTGAGATTACTCATATGTGACTCATTCTTGTCATAATCAAGTTGATGCAACTTGTTTAGACGCTTGTGTGCTGCTCGGTTCAGTGCAGTGTAGTGCAGTGCAGTCAGTCAGTCAGTCAGTCAGTCAGTCAGTCAGTCTGTCAGTCAGTAGAAAAAATAATAAAGATTAGTTTTACATAAAACGCTCATCTCCCATGGTTAATTTTATGTCAAAAAATTTCAAGAATACTAAATTTTATCTTTCATAAGACAGTTGAAAATCTTTGAAATAAGGTTGGTGTATTATTAAAAGGATGCAGGATTAAAAGAAGGCATGGAAGTTCATTGGTTCAGTGTCTAGCAGGTTTCAAGAAATAATAAATTCAATCTTCGACATGACGTGTTAGCTGACTCTCAGTATTGAAATAAGAAACAAACTCTTATGGTACAAAAAAGTAATGACCTCCCATGAAATTTCATTACCAAATATTTCATAAAGTATTAAGTGCCATTTTATCATAAAATGTCAGTTCCTACACTCGACCTAGTGACCCATTCGACCTAATGGTCTTTAACAGTTGTGCATCAGTGAAAATCCAAACTGGTATTCTTCAATGGGGTCATCGTGAACCTCTCCATACATTGAACCTCTTCTCTTGTGAACAATTTATACAGCTAATTGAAATCGTTTAAAACAATGTTCGCTGATAACTGGACCGTCGTTCGCGCCATTTTATCTGTGGTGGAGACTATCCCTTCCTCTTCAAGCCGCCGGCTGGGGTACGAGAAACAATAAAAAAGATCGGAGAACCAACCCCGTTGTGTCCTTTGTCGTTGGCCGAGCCTTTCCGAGCGTCTGTACAGTGCCTGTATGTTCTCAATCCTAAGCAATACAAAACTCATATAATTAGTTGCAGTAACTTTATTGTGACTTAATTGAGTTGCCCTCAAGTGACTTCAACTGAATTGCAACAATTGTGCTGCTAAGGGATAGGCTTGAGGTCCTGAGCGGGTCTAGCCCCCATAACCTCAATTTGCTTCTCCTGAAACCATGCTTTGGCACACTTGCAGGTGTGCTTGGGATCGTTGTCCTGTTGGAACACCCATTTTAGTGACATTTTCTCATCGGCATAAGGAAGCATCGCCGCATTGATTATTTTGTTGAATCCAATCTGGATGATGCATCGTATGTGAGTATCCTACACCATTATGTGCAAAAACACCCCAACATCAGTATTTTTGATTCACTATATTGTATGTCTTGACCGTGTATTGCGGTTGATATTCTGGGCAAGGTGTACGTCTCATATAATAACGACGACCTTTTCATCGAAATAGGACAATTTTCGACTCATAAGTCTTCAACCCAATCCGTTTCGGAAAACTTCGAAACAATCGGAAACATGCCATTTTGTCGTCGATTGCACCTTTCGGTGGCTATGTACAATGCAACTTTGCGTCTATCAATCGTCTTCTGATAGTAACAGTGCTCGCAGCCAGGTCTAGATCGTCTCTAATTTGGTTTGAAGTCGTGGCTGGATCGATTTGAACAATTTTTGCAATCATTCGATCGGTTCTCTGGAAAGTGCAACTCTTCTGGGCACGAGTTCTAGCCTTGGCCTTCCATTTTAAAACGTGCCGGATCATTGTGACCAGGGATGCCAGATATTTTTTCAAATATCTGTGATAAAAATTCGAAATGTCTGGGAATGTTTATAAAAGTCTGTAATTTTTTTTGTACGAAATGACAAAATTACAAATTTACTTTAAAAAAAACAACGAAAAGATGTAATAAGAGAGTGAGCTATGTAATTTTTGCTATAATTGTGATTATTTAAACATTTCTGCATGTAACACTACAATGTTTAGGGTCATTTTTTTTGTAGATTAAGTCGAGGGGCTGTCATTTTCGATTTAAACATTTGTGTTTCATTTGCATGGGAGACCCTCCTTTCAGGGAAGGGAGCGGTCTCTTACTACCATAAGAACCTTTTCCTGCTGCAAAAACCCTTCTATATTAAATTTCACGCTGATCGGTTCAGTAGTTTTCGAGTCTAAAGGTTCAGACAGACAAACTGACAGACAGAAATTTGTTTTTATAAACATAGATTCTCTGAAATTTGGAAGCATTCTCGAAAACTTCGTGTATATATTGATACACTTCTTGATTTTCTTACACTTCGCAGCTTAACTTCGGGGAAATTTTCTTACTGATCAAATCTTCCAAACGACGTGAGAGGGAAAGTAAGGAGTTTTAATTCCTGCATGAGTGTGTGTCTTCATAGTAAGGTGTAAACAGTAGGATAGATGTTTTTTACCATATTTTAATATTTTGTGATGAATATAGTTATGGTCATATGAATTATTTTTGTGTAGACTGCTTCTTCGGTTAGTCAGTGATTATCTCTTGAATTTCAGAGAAGCTCTCTCCTGATCTCCTGCAAGGCTCTGTGCTAAAATTCTGTGAAGTTTACTCCTGAACCTCACACGAAATTCCTCATGAACTTCTTGGCAGTCACTCCTTATTTTTTTCGAAATTCACATTTAAGAACCGAACCTTACTTTCCAGAAACATTTGGTAAGTTTATTCCTGAACATAGTTACTTTTTTAACTTCTGTTGTGTCCCATCCTAAACTACGAGAAAAATTTCTGCAAAACTTTGGGAAAGTACTCTCCAGAATTTCTTGGAAAATCTTCTTAAAGTTGTCAGAAGTTTCTTCCTGAACTTCCGAGATGTTCTCTTTTCAACATCAGGGGAGTATTTTCCTGAACTTCGGGGAAGTTTGTTCCTGAATTTCTGAGAAACTCCTGCTTGAACTACTAGAACTAGGGGGAACTCTACACTTCTGGAAAGTTTCTTCCTGATTTTATAAAAAGAATCTACCTTCTGCGATTTCCTGAACTCCAAAAAGTTTTCATTTTGAATTGATGGAATGTTCGATTCGAAACTTTAGGGAAGCTCTCTAACACTTCTGGGTAGTTCCAACTAAGCTTTTGGTCACTTTGGAACTTCTGAGAAGTCCTCTTGTAAACTTTTGAGGAGTTCGTAACTGATTTTTTTTGAAAAATTCCTTCTTGATCGTACAGGTAGTGCCCTCTCTAGTAAGTTTCTTCCTGAAATTTGGGGAAGTTTTTTCCTGAGCTTATTCTTTCCAAACTTCTGATTGGTCACCCTGAAATGCGAGGACATTTTTATTTAAAATAAAAGCCGTCTCCAATTTCTAAGAAAATTCCCTAAAATTTTTTCTTGAAGTTTCATCTTGGACTTCCGAACTTTTGGGAAATTTTGTCCAGAACTTTGAGGAAGTTCGTTCCGGAACTATTAGAAAATTGATGCGCAAATTAGAAGAAAGTACCTCCTATGCTCCTGGGAAGTTTTTTTCTGTTCTCTAAAGAATTTTGAGAAATCCTTGTTCTGAAATTTTGAAATGTTCTCTCTGAGCTTTGGAAATGCTGGCTAGCACTTCCTGAAGAATTTTTTCCAGATTTTTCGAGAAATTATAGGTTGTTCCCGTCTCAAATTTGGGTCAGTTTTTTTCTGAACTTCTGGGAAATTCAATCTTGAATTTCAGGGAAGAACTCCAAAACCTCTGAAAAGTTCCAAACATCAAAAAATATCCTCTTTCCTGAAGCTCTGATAAGTCCTCTCCTGATTCTTGGGGAAGTACTGCCCTGAAATTCTGGTAAGTATGATCTTGAACTTCGGCAATGTTTGGTCCTGAACTTTTGAAGATTCGTCTTGCTTGAACTGCTTGCTCCCAATATTTCTGAGAACTTTCTACCTGACCATCGGAGAAGTTTTTTTTTCGATGAAGTCTCTTCCTCGCGAATTATCTTTCTGAAGCTCTGGGAAGCCTACTGCTTAATTTTCCGGGATGTGATTCTGGGTCTTTTTCTTCCTTTACTTCCAGGAATCTAGGACTTATTCAGGGATATACTGAAATGATGCGTTTAGTAGTACTTTGGAACAATTAAGAGTTTTGAGGTTTATTTCAATAGCTCATAACTTTTACTGCTGTTCTGTCTCTGAGTGGCAACCAACTGGGCTTTAGAGAAAATGTTAGGATCACAAAAGTAATGGTTTCCAAACGAGAGAATAAAATTTACTTTTTGTTATTCTGACCCAAGGCGTATTGGTTGGCCAAATAACTCAAGTTCCTAGTCAATATCCTACCACGTTTGCTGGCTTCACGCCGAAAGCTCTCTGGCGATGCCCATATTAATGTTTGAAAATTGGATTTATCCTTCTTATCAACATGCAACCCTAGGAGTGGACAGCAATTTCTGCTAGAACCAAAGATGTGAAGAGAAAGTTTTGATATGTCCGTTTTGATAAGAGCACGACAGGTTGTGAAATTGAATAGAAGTAGTTCAAATTGAGCGTAGGGCAGCTATGCCAAAAAGTTGGCCCACCGCTTTCGTTTCTTCAAGGATTTCTACTTTAAATGATACCTACGATATTTTAAAATATTTCAACCAAGCTTCTTACCGTGTTTACTATACTGTTCAGATCTTCCTACGTTTTAAATCTGACCTTCAGAGAATACCTTTATTTGAAATTTAAAAAAAAATTCAAAGGTCTGAAAAAGTCTGCCACCTAAATAAAATGTCTGCTAAATGTCTGCATCGTATAAAAAGTCTGCAACAAAATCGAAAAGCCTGCAAATTTACAGACATGTCTGTAAATATGGCATCCCTGATTGTGACAGAGCATCCTACTGTTTGCTGGGCCTACTTGTAAGAGTTTCCTTCCTTGAAAAGCATTTTTATCTTACTCCACTGTTCCGGGATGCAATGTTTTCGACGGTCAATTTTCCTGCAAAAAAACGAAGATGAGAACAAAAACCGAAATTAATTTTCATTGAATTTTAAGCTTTTTGTTCCCTTACCATCAGTTTTCAAGACAAATCTTCCACAAGAATGCGACTAGAGTTTATCCAGAAACTTGGAATAATACTCCGCTGCTATTATTTTGAACAGCTGCAAACGCACGCTGTGACAGGTTTGAGTTAAATGTTTACAAAAATAAATCGTAATGCCTAAGACTAGGTAACACAGTCTGTTTGACAGGCGATGCCACCATTACATATGCAAGTGGTTTGTCCATGGATTGTTGATAATACGAATACCAAATGTTGTGTTCAATAATTATACAGCGCAGTTATTTTCATTGAAAAAAAATTGTGAATTCGGCCAAGTAACCCATTCGGTCTAATGACTTTCGGCCTGTTTACCCATTCGGCCTGATGGCGTTTGACCTGATTTTCGAAAAGAAGTAACTGAACGACAAGCTCCCAAAGCTCAAACAACCTATCTAAGGGCCTACTTTTTTCCTGCTTTTCTTTGTATCTTCACAGACAAAAAAACTGAGTTTTCATTGTGATGTAAATATCATAGCTTGCACAATTTTATTCCATTCCACTCGAAGAATAAACTTGCATTAAATACTTTTAACCAAGACGAGCTTTTGCATACAATATTATCCGCAATGTATGCTATCTGCCAGAGCATTACACGATGGATAATGCAGTATTTTATGTTTTGCGACGCTCCGTTTATGTGATAATTAACAGAAATTTACACTTCTTTTGGAGCTGTGTGGCTAATTATTCTTTTTAAAACAGATTCTCTTTTCTGAATTTTAGGTTAAAAATATGTGATTCCATTAAAATGTCTACCTGAGTCTAACACTGAGCACTCTCTTTAATCCTTTGAAATCGTAGAGGCGTTGGATGGGGTTTCCAGTTTTCATTTCTAAAGGGATTCAAATCATTGTGATTTGCAATAAACGACAGGTGTTGTATAACTTCTCCAAAACTGTCAACCATGGTTCACTTAAATTGCAAGCATATTATGAATCACGCCGGCATAAGATTTACGAGGTTTAATTAATGATTTGAGCTGTCAGCACGCCGGCTTCGGGCTTTCACATTTAACTTCGCGTCGTTTGAATTCGGGCTTTGATAAATTGGCTAATGTCGCATTGAATAAATTAATTCAAGTTCTCGAAACGAGGAGGAAGACTATGGGCAACCTTAGCTTATTTCTTATCAAATGAATTCATTATGAATTCATAAACATTCTGTTACACAACATGAATGTCTTCTTCAGTTTCAATTTCTCACAAATGCCACCTTCAATGATGTTCTTATTCATTAAAAACCGTACATTCATCACCAGAAAACCCTGAGGTGTAACAATGCGTGATTATTATTCACACTAATCACAGTACGACAAGCTACATAATCGTTCTGGTGGTGTTGAATTCAAAATCGGGCCTTCATACTACACAAGAGGTGCTATCAGATTTATATAATATGCTGTCTGTCCGTCGTTTATCCTCCGAGCTCAGTGCTCGCTTTGTCAACTGTTGTGTTGACGTTGAGAAAATATTCCAGTCGATCGTCTTCGGTGGGCCTGAGGGTCCGAGTGACAACAATGACGGCACACATAGTAATGCAGTACAGAACAAATGGCCAAGAGTTCATATTCCGACATGCATGATTGCGATTTTTGGGCGTAGACCACGTCTCTCGGCTGTAGGTTACTGGAGTAAAATTAATATTTAAAGTGACAACCGTAAAGTTGCTACGCTTTGAGCACTGAAAATACATTCGTGTATTGCATAACTTTCGAAATAGACCATATCCAAAATGTATATAGCTCGAAAAAGTAGTGTACATTTCTGTTCAATATCAATGGAGCTTCACATAAAATACCAATTAACATTATGAATCCTATGAACTTTCAATATATCAACGAAGATTTTTAATTAGGGCTTAACTGACAAAACGTAAACAATGGCTTCATCTTTAAATTTCTCGTGGTACTAAGGCGACCCATGTAAGCTTTCAATTCTTTCGAATACGCGAACTCTTCTTCTTCGAAAATGACCGTGTTAGGTGAGTTTTCAATGACTAGAAAATTCAAGGAAAATTGTTTACATTTGTCAGTTAAGCCCTGATGAAAAATCTTCTTCAATTTGTCCAACATTGTCTTAAATGTGGTATGCAAAAGCCCATCTTGCATAGAAATATTTCTTGCAAGTAGCGTTATCACTTGAAATGAAATACAATTTGACACGCATCAGTTTTAACATTAACGATTTAGTTTTTTTATAAACAGTATGTAAAAAAAAAGTGTATTCATTCCTACCGACAAATCGCAATTTACCTGGATTGCAGTTGAAAGGTGAGCTGTTCATATGAGTGTTGTAACTTGATTTATTCAGTTTTATGAACTCATCATTTTGCCATCGCATTAACATGACATTTTTCTTCCTTTGGAAAGCTATGGTGCGATCAATGAAACGGTAGAAAAAAATACGCAAAAAAAGTGTATTCTCCTGAATATAGGTCATAATATTCTAAAGTGTTTTACGACTGTAAACATTCCAAAATCATCTTCATGAACATGATCGTATGGGCAGAGCGGCACATAAAAAGCGGGAAACATTAAAAAACGGTTTAAGTGGGCACAAGAGCACAATTCATGGACAATGGATGACTAAAAGAAAGATCATATGGTAAGACTAAAGTAATGCTGTTTGGGTCTGATGGAATCACAAGAAAATTGCGGAAGACCGTTCAACAGTTAAACATGGTGGAGGCAAATTCTTTTCGAGTGGCCAGCATAGTCACCTGGCCTTAACCCAACAGAATATCTGAGTGATTCTTTGTCAAACCAGCCCGCCACTGACATATGGTCTTTTGAAGTTGAATTTTTTGTGCTTGATTAATCAAAAATGGTGTAAAAATATGAATAAATAGCACTTTCCTCAATTCAAATCGACAGACCCCTTACTCGCCAGTTTGTAAAAAGCTCGATTTTGCATAATTCTGAGCCTGCTTATCATACCATATCTCTTGAATAGCTTAAAAACCTCTGGTAAACAGAATGTTTCTAGAAATTAAAAGAATAGGGCTTTAAATTGGAAGGGAAACAATCCTTCAGCCATATTGGATTTGACAGCCATTTCAAATTTTATCAGAAAAGCGTATTTTTCCATTTTGCTACATATGGATATTACAAGTAGTGTCATATTATAGTACTACTTGAAGACCAAAATAACTAACACGTGACAATCGCTTCCAAAGCGAAATATAACGTCGCCTAAGGCTTGTTTGCCACAAAATGTGGACACCCCTAAATACGTATATCTTTGGAAATACTTCATCAACGCGTGAAATATTTCACAGACTGATGAACGTATGTCTGTTCATAGTGTAAAATCAATTTTACTACAAGCTCTTAGATCAAAGATGGCGTCGAAAGAAGAGCAAGTGCAAAATGCAATTGTGTGCGGTCGCAATGAAAATCCGGATCTGTCAGCAAGAAAACATGCATAAAAGTTTGGTTTTCCTGCAAGCATTGTCCTCAACGTTCCCAAATGTTTCGGTACACGTTTGACTACAGCCAGGAAGGCTGGTAGCGTAACAATAACGGATCTCAGGAAGCACCAGAAGGAAGCGAAGATGAAGCCAATATTGCAGAAGAGACCAGATCTTTGGGTACGTACTGTGGCTATAAAAATAAAAATGTCCCAAACTTTCGTGCATACTTCCAAGCACGGGCATGGTATAAAGTCATTCAAGGTGAAAATTGTACCGAACTGTGATGATAAACAGAATGTGTTGGCTAAAATCCGTGCTCGCAAAATTTTATCGCGAATATTTGCATTTGTGGTCGAACAAACCAAAGCTTTATCACTACTGGAACGGTAAACAAGGAAATATACCGTGAAGAATGCCTAAAAGAGCGATTGTTACCATTCCTATACAGCCATGACCCTTGTTATTCTGACCTGATTTGGCAACTTGTCACTAAAGCAGATGGAGTCCATGTTGTACCGAAAAATGTGAATCCACCATACTGCCCAGAGTTGCGACCTTTTGAGCGGTATTGGGCTCTCGTGAAGAGAGCACTCAATATGAACCACAAGCTACAATTTTAGAAAACTTTCGAAAAACTTGGACAAAAGCAGCTTAATCTTGGATTGAACCAACAGCAAATTTGTTTAATTCGAAATTTAATCTCTCAAGTACTCGCTACGCAGAGTACTGTAAGTAACGTTTTGTTTTACTTATAGAACACCATCAAATTGATTTCAAGTGGAATGATAATCAATGAAAACACAACAGAATGATGGAAATACTTTATAATTAGAACTTCATCTTTCAAATAAATTAAGGTTTTTAACTTCGGCCTCAGAACTCTTCGAATATATTTGAACTTTTAGCATGTACTCTTCTTGCGACAAAAACAATGATAAGTTTGTGTACCTTTGAATGTGTGCACATTTTCCATTCGAAGATGGAGTTAAGTCATAGCTCATAATAAAAAAAATACGATAAGTCAGTTTTCATTTACCTTTGTGATATAGAAATGTGGAAAAAATCTGTTGAGTAAACTGCTGAAATTGTCTACAAACTCCTCAGGCGAAAAAGTTATGCTATCAACTAGTTGAAAATAAATAGAAATTAGAAGAAAAATTAGTATTTTCCCTTTAATTCCAACTACCTTTGCTTATCTTGACAGATACGCGTATTTCGTCTACAATGTGCAGACTTCTTCAGTGTCTCGTACTAATAACTCGACTAGTTGATAGTGGTTTTCAATTTGAATGCAATTTTTGAACATAATAGTTTCAATGTGAAAACTTTTCATTTCATCCAGCAATTTATCACAGAAGTCGCACGCATTGAGGAGAAGGGCTGTTACATATCAGATAATTGTGAATCAACTGAGTCCAAGAGCTGTCTTTCATCATCGCTAAACTTTTCACAGAACATAAGCACAACTCAATATTTCCATGTCTCATACAAACACACACTGTGTGAGTACCGGAACTTCCAGTTAGTATGCATTCTCGAGGTCGAAGTTGGGCAAACGTTGAAAATCCGATTTTTGAATCCGGATACAGATCTTTGAAGATAGCAAACAGCTCGTTTAATGATCCTAAATACAAACGTTTTTGGTTAGTTTCTCGTCCATTTTTATTCCTCCCTTCTGTATGATTACTTTAAGAAAAAGGATTACAGCAGAAACGGTGCCTACAAAAAACAAGCGCGTAAAATTTCAACTCGTTTAATTCCAAGTCAAAGGAGGCGTAAACAACGAAATTGTTTGCAATCTTTCATGCCCCATACAACAACGTTTGCAATATTTCATACATCAGGCTGGATTCAGGCGTTATCTGACTAAAGTTTACATGAAATATCCCATTGTTTCAAGTTATGCGATGAAAGTTGTCAAGTATTGTTTTGAACGAACTCACTAACACCAACTATGTAAAACCAATGTTAAACCTCACACACACACACACACACACCACATGCACACAGAACGGCTCCAGCTTACCCCGTTACGATTTTACGTCATATGTTGTCAACTGCAAAACTCGATACAGAACATTAGCTATAATAGTAGGCTAAGTCCAATGCTCATCTAATTTTAGAAATGTATCTGATTCAACTTTTTTTTTCAGCTTTTTGATGGTGATAACAATTTTAAACTCGGTGGTTGCAAACATAGTGAAAAATATGTTTTTCTGATACAATGTAAAGTGGCCGTCAATTTTTTTTTCATGGCATATAAGGTCACTACTTTTTTTCTTTCTAGAAACATGCTGTTTGCAAGAGGTTCAAAGCAAGTTTTGGAGATGTGGCATGAGAAGCAGGTTCAGAATTACACAAAATCGAGCTTTTTCAAAACTGTTTGACCCCTTGGCGAGTGAGGGGTTCGTCAATTTGAGTTGAAGATAGTGCCATTCCAAATTTTTCAGAACTTTCGATAAATCAAGCACAAAAAATTCAATTTCAAAAGACCTCATGTCAATGGCGGCCTGGTTTGACAGAGAATTACTCATTAATAAAAGTCTTAGTGTCTGTAAGATGTACGCACTTTGGACATGACATCCTTCAATAAATTTTGTGGGAGTCAAATCCGGCCAGAAGAGAGGAGGAGCCTTATGTTTTCCGTACAGTGGCTTCTTCAAAAATTCTTCCTCCGTTTTGCAATTTGGTTGTACGTGACACCCTCTTCCGTGCACCAACATTGTGCATTATTCTTCCGCGTGTCCACATTAATTCGACTCAACTGTACCGAAACCAATCGATTGCAAAACTGTTTTTGACATGTAAACAAACACGTTACCGAAAAACACATCGGTGATTTTAGAGTAATTACTGATCGAATAATGTCAACTACTATTCGATACATTCTAAATTTGAAGTCGCTAATGATTTGTTCAGACTACAGCGTTGTAACATAATACCAGCCTATCTTGATGGCGTTTTCCATGGTGATACTTTTTATAACACCCTTGTATTATGTTACAACTGCATAGTCTGAACAAAGCATAAGCGATCGCAGCAAGCCGTGCTTTGAAACTGACGTGTTTTGTTTTCACGAAAAAAATCAAACAATAATTCGCATTGTGCAAGCCGTATTGAATACAATCGATTCCCTTTCGAAATGTGTGAGTGTCGGTAGTGTTTCCTTGCGTTTTTGTTATTTGTGCTTCGCCCCGAGCCCAGAAGAAGAGTAACATCAGTTTTGTTTTATTTATTAGTGGTAGTATTGTGATACCCGGACATAAATTACTAAGTTAGAGTGTTTTTCGAAGTTTGTTATTGACTAAAGAGCCTCGCCTCTTGGCATTGGAATATTGACAGAGTGTGAAGTGAAAAAAGAAGACTAGTGCAATGTAGAGAGCGGCCATTTGCTGGTCAGAAGCAGCAAATGAAGACAAGGTATTTTGTCGAAAGTGCATGAAATTAATAATGAATCAACGCCGATTTTTTTTACGAATGAACAAGATAGTGTCATTAAGGAAGTGGCCATGGGTGAGATCTATCTGCTTATACAACAATAATCTTATTTTAAAATAATACTAAATTTTACATTTCCAAATCAGGAAGTGTGTTGCCCTTATCCAAATGATATCGGTAATGTTTACATGCGGGGCTTATTGTATGTAAAAGAAACCTTCGAATGGGCGTGACTCTCCAGACATTCTAAAATGGGTTGTTGTAAAAAGGTTTTATCCATATTACCATCGCCAGCCTAGAATGGAATTTTTTATGTTATTACGAAAGAATCTGAAGAAGCTGAAAAGCATTTTGAACCTTTTATCAAGAAAGCAAAATCAATTCCTGCTAATCAGATAACCTATTCCTATATTCGAATATCGAGGAACAATAAACCTTAAATATTCAATGTATATAAATAAACTGTTGTTAAAGTCATAAGGCGTTAGAGTTGAACCTTATAGTGCATGTGTTTTAAAATAAAGTATGAATCTTTAATCTTTAATTGCGTGAGATTAAGTTGCCTCCCTGCCCTCAGTCGCTGAAGGTACAGCTACAAAGCAATAACATGCTGGTGGCAGGGTTCGATTCCCAGTCTGGTCTAGGCATTTTTCGTTAAACAAAATTTTTTGACTCCCTGGGCCACACAAATATACTAATGCAAAATTGATTACCTGCACCCAACATAAAAAGCAAGATTGTAATGCAATTTCGCATGATTTTGTTTCATTTCTCATAATGGATCGTAAATTGGAGGAAAAAATGCAACATTGGTCGTGGGCAAAAAAGCAACACATCTATTCGCTTTGAAAAAATCATTGCGTAGTGAGGTTGTGCAGTCTATTGAGTGTTGAGTATAAGATTGGAGTCCGGAGGTTCGATGGTAAAACATAAACAATCACATTACGCCACCGAGGGTTTCGAACAAGGCCGCCTGCGTTATGGCTCTAGATTGTAACCATTCTGCCACTTTAACAAGATGAAATGAATGGTGTAAAAGCCCAACCGTTGCTTAGATTGTCGAGGCACTTGGCGACACAACAAGGAAGCAAATGTCTCTCACACACAGGGGAGAGGGAGATCGAAGCGTGATGTCGAGTAAAAGTTAAAAAAATGCACTTGACAGCGGAATACCAACAGTGCACTATGGTCCAGATCACGAATTTACGAGGAAACATGCTCCCAGCGCCTAAACTTGAAACTTTACAGCAAAGTAATGTTCTACAATATGGTTTGTATCATCAAGGCCCATTTTTTGATGTTGATTAAAATTAGGGTGGTCCCCATTTTCACGGAAATACAAAAACTAACTTTTTTATTTGCAGAAATAGACGTTTACATTCTTTGGCAAAATTGTAGCGCAAAAAATTTCATGGAATTTTTATTAAAAAATTTTTTTTGTACCTTTAAAATTGACCGATTTAGAGCAATTTTTTCTCATCAACTTAGGGTGTACCATAAAAAATTGATTTTTTGTCCTTACTTTTTATTTCAATTCCCACCGTAAAGTTGTGTTTAGACGAATTTTATAACTTATTAAGACGCGTACTTAAGTATACAAATTTTACCGCTTGCATCAATAAATCAATAGTTATTGAAGTTTTTCTTCAAAAAATACGCCCTTTTTATATGTTGATTTTCATGATTGAAGCAAATACAAAAAAAAAATTATAGACGTCATTTGAAAGGAAAATTTATATTGTTTAACATATGTGAAAACTAGAGATATGTTATTTCTGTATCTTGAAAATTACATTTGAATCTGGAATGGTTTAAGAAGAAAAACTTCAATAACTATTGATTGGTTAAAGCTAACAGCAAAGTTAAATACATCAAAATACGCGCCTTTGAAAGTTCTACAACTCGTCTGAACACAACTTAACGATGAAAATTGAAATAAAAAAGTATGAGACAGAAAAACTTTTTTATGGCTCACCTAAGTTGACGAGAGAAAAGTTGCTCTAAATCAGTCAATTTTCAAGCTACAAAAAAATGTTTAATAAAAATTTTATGAAATTTTCTGCGCTACAATTTGCCAAAAATGTAAACGTCTATTTCTGCAAATAAAAAGTTAGTTTTTGCATTTCCGTAAAAATGAGGACCACCTAATTTTAATCAACATAAAAAATAGGAATACGTTTTTATTTCAAGTTTCATCACCATTTTTTTTTGAGGTTAATAATTGACCGATTTAGAGCAACTTTTCCCTCGTCAACTTAGGGTGAGCCATAAAAAAAGTTTTTCTGTCCTTACTTTTTTATTTCAATTTTCATCGTTAAGTTGTGTTCAGACGAGTTGTAGAACTTTTAAAGGCGCGTATTTTGATATATTAACTTTGCCACTAACTTTAACCAATCAATAGTTATTGAAGTTTTTCTTCTTAAACCATTCCAGATTCAAATGTAATTTTCTCAAGATACAGAAATAACGTATCTCTAGTTTTCACATATGTTGAACAATATAAATTGTCCTTTCAAATGACGTCTTGAAATTTATTTTGTATCTGCCCCAATCATGAAAATCAACATTTAAAAAAGGCGTATTTTTTAAGAAAAACTTCAATAACTATTGATTTATTGAAGCTAACGGCAAAATTTGTATACCAAAGTACGCGTCTTAAAAAGTTTATAAAACTCGTCTAAACACAACTTTACGGTGGGAATTGAAATAAAAAGTAAGGGCAAAAAAATCAATTTTTATGGTGCACCTAAGTTGATGAGGAAAAATTGCTCTAAATCGGTCAATTTTCAAGATACAAAAAAAATTTTTTAATAAAAATTCCATGAAATTTTTTGCGCTACAATTTTGCCAAAGATGTAAACGTCTATTTCTGCAAATAAAAAGTTAGTTTTGTATTTCCGTGAAAATGGGGACCACCTAATTTTAATCAACATCAAAAATGGGCCTTGATGATACAAACCATATTGTAGAACATTACTTTGCTGTAAAGTTTCAAGTTTAGGCGCTGGGAGCATGTTTCCTCGTAAATTCGTGATCTGGACCATAGTGCAGTGGCCGATAGCGTTGCGGCATTCTCTGGTATTGTAAAGTTGTTGACGGTTGAACGGTTGCTTCGACTGTCAAGGCACTAAGCACACAACGAAAAATTAGTTTCGCAGAATCTGTGTGCTGCCAAGCGCTTGCACACACTTGCGTGGCTTTGTTTATACCAAAAAACGCTTTGTGGATCATGATGGGCAAGATTGCTATTTCTAGAATGATGCAGATTTATCAAGATATGATTGAAAAACTGCAATTGCATTTTTTGCCACCTTATGTAACTTTTCGGTGTGGCATCAAAAGCTCTCAATTAATAACTGTGGAAGTGCTCTTAGAACACAAAGTTGATAGCAAGCAATAAGCCAATTGTGAAAACAATAAGCTTGAAATGGTAAAAGCAGAAGAAGATGAAGTTCCCTTACTTGTCTTGGGTTTGCATATAAATATACACGTGTAACTAATCCGAATGCCCCGCATGTATCGGTCCCAAAAGCTAACGTTAGTTAACTAGTGATAAGTAAGATTAAGGAAAACCAAATATACAAAGAGAGTTGTAATAAAATCAAATAGAATATCTTCAAAAATATAATACAATCTGAATCATAATAAGTATAAAGCATTGTTCCATTTCTCCCCAAATTTATCCGAACACATATATATATTCGACATTATCAACTTGTTTTTTTAAAGAAGTAACAGGTAAGTCTGAAAGCCTCCGTGCTTGAAAATGAAAAGTTTGTCCCTTTATGAGCAATATTTAAATGTACATATTATTGCTGGATAACGAGACTAGCTTTCGAAAGTGGTCAAAAATGTGTAAATATAATTACTTTTGTTTTAAATTCGCAGTAAATTGAGACTGAATGAGTTTAGGAAAATTATTTGTTAAGTTAGTTTGTTAAAAATGACGCATAAAATCTATTTTTTTCTATTGTCTTGCTAAACTCTGATACAGATTAAAAATTGTTGCAACGAACATCAGTTTGGAAGAAGTATCCGTCCAAAATCGCTTCACCAGCTCCCAAGATATAACTTCAGTTTTCTTAGAAAAAAAAGTGATGAAAATTTTAGGGGGTTTATTTGAGAAAATTATTTACCGTTCTATTTTTCTTACAGTGTATTTTTTTCCATAAAGAATATTTCCTACAATTTGATCCGATAAAGCGTTGCAAGGTAATGAATTTCCAAATTATGCATAGCGCCTAAATGAAAAGTTAGTCTTGCTTAGTTACTTTTTCAATGGCAAATGCCATCTAGGCAGAACTCACTAAATCGGCAAAGTTTTATTTCAATCGGAGATGGTCGTACCAATGCGATTTGATATTTGGGATGAAATGCTCTAACTAACTCAATTAGGTGAGCATTATATTTTGCCTTACACTCCAGCACAATTGTATACTATCTCTTTTTCTCAAACGGAAATGTTACTCAATTTTTGTAAAAGTGGATCTACTCAAAAATTGAGTTGATCTACTTTTTAACAAGATTTGAGTTACATTTCCGTGAGAGAAAATGAGATGGTAAACAATTCGTACTCAAAAGCAGGAGTGTACAATGTATTTTGCTATAAAATCAGCAAGCCGATAAAAAAAATATAAGCAATACAAATCATCTTTTAACAATTTTTGGCCATCACTTTCGTTCGAGTAATCCCATGTACGACAGTTGGAAAAGCTAGCAAACCAGCAGACACGGAAGCCATCTGAAAGGAAGCATTTCGAGACATGCTTTCGCCATAAGTCAACGACGATACACTCAGGGTATTGTTTCGCTTGTCAATTATGCTTCTTTCAGAACGGGTGAATGGGAAGTGGTACCAACATCTTTCTTTCAGAACGAACCGAGTGAATAGAAGAAGAGAGGCAAAGTTGAGAGCTCGCATAATCCCATCCATGATGATGGGGTTTCGCTTTCGAAGCGAAACTCGACACTGTCCTGTGATGGGTGCGTGCCGGGAAACGTGTGGGTGCGAAATTATTCAAATCCGCCCTGTCGTGAGTGACAAATTGGGTGGAAGTGGATTTGCGGTGAACGGGCGGAGGAATGTGCCTCGGGATTGATTGTGATACTTTTTCGTGAAATCAATTACGGCTTGAAACTAGGCGATGAATGGTTTGGAGTTAAATTTGGCACGATGGTGTTATTCGGTTTGTTCGAAAACCTATTAAAGGATAGAATTTGATGGAGAAGATTTTCCTTCAGTGGGCGTTGTTGCGCCTATTTTACAAAGTTTCCTACCAACTGTCATCATCGCCAAAGTCTCTAATGGCGGAAATTAAATCGGACGAATTTTTTCCCAATATGAAGCTCTATAGCCCAATGTAAAATGATAATCGCTGTCGAGGAAAGTCAGGCAGGCTGTTGAAGATCCCTTGAATGAAGCTCGGCATGGGTTGATTGAATCGATAAATCCCTTTTAAAATTATTCAACTGGTTATTACAATTAGTTGATTAGAGAGGGCTCAAATCAGCAATACCTGGC
>JASCZW010009017.1:0-45657 GCA_034211315.2 Aedes japonicus
TCTGCTGAGATATTGTTGAAAATTTAACACTGCTTCCGAACGGCTATTCCGGCAGAATAGGTTGAAATTCCATTGCAACCACTTCGGCTGTAAGTGTATAATGGCAACGTTAAGAAAGATTGTTTTGTTTTTTAGCAAGAAGAATGTAAACATTCATGAAATGCGTTCATATAGACATTGTTATGAACCGGGAGTTCAGGAAATGGGCGCTTATACTGAAGTAGTGCTTCATCCTAGCTAGTGTGGAAAAGCACTAACTCTAGATCGAGCTAAGAAGAGAACGGCGGGAACGAAAAAGTCTACGTAGCTTATGAATAGCCTGTTGACTTAAGGCTCAAACGCAATGATAGTGGAAGCGGAACGGCGACGGCAGCGGAATAGCCCAATCTGACTAAACCTGCTTGTCGCATAGAGAACTGTTTAGATTCAAGTAGATTCTAATTAAACATATCGACGTCATTTACGACAACTGTCAAACTTGCCGTTTCCGTTCCGTTTCCGTCCACATTACGTTTGGGCCTTTACGCTTTTAACTCTGAAATTGTTCCAGAAAACTATTACAGAAACGTCTGATAGATCATAGTTACAACAATAGTTACCAGTTCATTTTCATTTTCATTTTGTGATGTACAAGGGGGTCGAGGGCCAGGTCACCGATGCGAAATTTCACATCGTCCATAGTACATCAGGGAAGGGAAGGGGAGTGAGCATCACAGCATCTTTAACCCATGGGGGTCAATTAAGTTCTGCGTGGTTTGTGGTAAACCGGCTGCTCAGGGATTATGGGAAGGTAAAAGGTTTGGGCAGGTTTTTTTCTGTAAAAAGTTGTATATCGTTGAACATTTGCCTAATTTGCTTGGCCTCTCGTCATATGGGGTTTCGTTCGTCACATAGCTAGCGAAAAAGATAATACAATAAAACAGAAATAAAACAGAGACTACGATTAATATATTGTAAGTGATAGGTTCCAGAATGCTTCTAAGAACTGGCAGCAGTTGCGAATGAGTTTCTGAAAAATAGGAACTTCGAGACCATTTATCTAACAGAGCCCAAAAGAGACCAAACGCATAGAAAAAAGTACAATTCAATCAATAACATTTCATTTAAAATCAACTATACTTTTGCATTGATTTTTCGATAACCCATGTGCATGATTTTTTTTTATCCCCATAGGATTGCAATGATCGGGGTTGGTTTTTGAAAACTCTCAAGTGATTATGCCGGAAGGATTAGTCTATGGTGACCAAATAAACACCGGGCTTTCGAAATCAGCTCACATAATCTTCTTGAAAATTTTTGGGATTCAGTATCAGTCAGTGTGTACGCGTTTTGTTGTCCAGGTATTTGTTTTAAAGTCCGACAATTTGGTGGGTTCAAATGCACTTCTGGTCCACATCACCCCTGGAAACACTGGTTTGCATCTTTCCCGTTTGGGTAAAGATCCAGTCCAAGTTTTCAATCTACCACAAGGTTTTTCCAATGCCCAGGGAGTTACAACAATAGTTACCAGTTGGGATAAAAATTAATTCATTTGCACTCAAATGAGCTGAAAATGAAGAAACCTTAACGAACATCAAGAAGGCGATGATTTT
The DNA here is from genome assembly GCA_034211315.2 of Aedes japonicus. Classification (NCBI taxonomy): domain Eukaryota; kingdom Metazoa; phylum Arthropoda; class Insecta; order Diptera; family Culicidae; genus Aedes; species Aedes japonicus. Next base: position 1,593 of record JASCZW010009017.1, read on the forward strand.
GTGTATCAAATGAAGAAACAATATTTCAAGCTGAATAATGCATTAGGTCCTAGGTAACATTGGAAGTCTCTCTTCGTCGACTTTCTGTTAGCAGTCCTACAGCTATGTAAAAACATGTTCAAGTATTTTCAACACACAGTACGGTAATATAAAGTGTAATTAAGGATCCAATACATCAAAACACCAGCAAACCGTTTAATAGACAAGCTAATAACAAAATAACAAAAGAGAAAGTCGACGAAGATAATCTCTCATTGTAACTTAGGGCCTAAGGGAACGTCCATTAATTACGTCACGCAAAAATTGACTTTTTATAACCCCCCTTGTTACGTTTTTTGTATGGATCGTCACGTAGACCCCCCCTTAGCTGCGTGACATAATTAATTGACCTTCCCTAATGTATTGGTCAGCTTGTATTATTTCTTTTGATGTAGAACATGATGTGTTATTTTTTAGGCTCCGATCGATAGGTTACAATTACCACAAGTTGTTATTATGGAAATAGAGGGCAGTAAGACTTCCTGATAGACACTATTCAAAATAATCATGTTGGTTGAATTCGAAAGTGACTTTTTGATGTTTGATGATCTCTTGTGATTTTAACAAAGTTGCAGCCATGGGCTGGAAATGCAAACTCAAGTGAGTAATCAAAAATTGAGTAGTCATAGAAGCATAATGAGTTGCTTTGACCATCGCCCCTGGTTTTGATATGAGATTTTCAATACAAATACAATTCATCTACTGACTCGAAATGCTTTTCATTGCATATTGCATTGCATATGATAGTTAGTAATAAAAACAGATACTGGTAACAACAAACTTGAACTACAGCGAAGCCAATCAGATAAAAGCTCACAACTACTGAACCATGAGTATGACGTCTTTTTCCTGTAGGCTTAAAATCAACTGATGAATCTATAAAACTTAAAATTTAATGCACTGGTTCTCTAACACACCTTTCCCGGTTGGATGAAAACAGCTACATTTTTCCAAAAAAAACGACTAAAACTGTTACTCAAGACAAAAATTAATATTTTGGTAAAATTATAATTTTTTGGATAGATGGTATATACCGTGGCAACATTGTTAACATTGATTTAGTTCTTTTTTAATCTATTTCGAAAATGAACGAAAATACAAATAAATATGATGTAGTACCATGAGGCACCAAGAGTGGACAGTAATGTTTGCGAGAAAGAAAGATATAAAGAGAAAGTGTTGAAAGTTCCGTCAGTGTACGGTAGGTTGAAAATAGAATAGAAGTATTGAAAATTGAGCGAAAGGGCATGAGTACAGTAGTACTCGAACCAAGGACGTTACCTTTGCCGAACATCCCACTGCGGGGTAGGTCAAGGCACAGACGCATCCGCCGGATCTATCATACATAAAATATGTATGGAGGATGCTATTCATTCCAAAATTAAATATGTTGGTGGTCTATTCAGATCCTCGCAAATTATAAAACTTATTCTTTTCATCGTTGCTTTGCTTTCGTTAATTCGAGGTAACTTTCATCAGCATTCAATTGGAGATATTTTATTCCAGTCCAAGAATTTTCTTTTATAACCCAAACCATCCCTTTAACCAAATATTTATTACAATAAGCCTACTATCTTCTCTCCACTTAGTGTTCTACATGGTGAAAACATTAAAGTGATATACTCATTTGTGATCTTCTCGGTACAATTTATACCATTATCGGTGAACCCCTTGTGTACATTTTGGAACACTGATTTATTGACAGTTCATTCGTAAACAACACACTGAATTTACGAAAACAAAATGAATGGAATTTGGATCTTGCATCTTGACGGATTCACAAACATGGAAATCAAACGGAAGCTGTCGTATTTGAAGTTGAGCAGACTATTTGTGTATAGGATTATCAAACGTTTTTAGGATACTGTTACTGTTATTCCTTAGACGAACCCCTGTAAGAAACGCAGTGTACGCTCTCCCTCAACGTTCAAAACAGTGAAGGAGCGAATTCGGAGGAATCCTGTTCGGTCGGCGAGAAAAATTGCTTATGAAATGAAAATGAGCCACACATCTATGCAATATATATATTGCAACGGACCTTGAATATGGGGTTTTAAAAAAAATAGCGGATTCGCGGATTGGCACGTGAGAATATTGCCAAAAGAGTTGCGGGCGCTGCCTAAGACGCACGCTGATCATATCATAATTTTTTGGGATGAAAAATTGTTTACTTTGGAAGTGTCGTTGAACAAATAAAATGAGCGTATATATGGAACAAGTCTTCATGAAATACCATACTAACATGGAGCAAGTCTTCGTGAATTGCAACGTTCAACCCGTGCTTCTACGGTGATGGTTTGAGATGCCATATAGTTAAAAGACAAATTACCCCTGTTTTCGTAGACAGGACGTGAAAATAAACAAAGAGTATTATTTACAATATTATGGTTTCATTTGAAAACCGAATCGACTAGCGACAATCGACTTTACTCTCATTCTGTACGTTAAACCTAATGTCGGAAGTAGTGCGCTCTATGGCACATCAGATGCGCCTTACAGCGCTCTACTTCCGACATTAGGTTTAACGTACAGAACGAGAGTAAAATCGATTGTCGCTAGTCGATAAATTCGATTTTCAACTGAAACCATAATACGTTAACAAAGACCACCTGCTTCCCTGTGATAAGAAACTTTTTTGAGGGGAAAGTTTTTGTTTCCAAAAGAAATCGGCTCCAGCAGCGCCAAAGGCAGAAGTTGTTCAGCAGTGATGTAAGCAAAATCACCATGATTCATTAGTTCTTGATAAAATTGTACGTGTGGCTTGCAACAATTTTGAAAAGAGTCTTCGAGCCAACATTGAATATAAAGGAGTAATATTTAAGCTTCACTAAACACAATGTAATTTTAATACTTTGGCTTGTTATTTAAATTACAATGAATGACAAATACAATTCTGTTTAAGTTTTATAACAATTTTCAAGTGTATCTTTTTTGCGTTGCCACCCTGTAGATCGATTAGCCTAAATTCCACGGAGTTCTTGGATAACCTGGAGTAAAGTCAATCAGGCCAAGGCCGTGGTGGCCTCGTTTGTATACAAAAGTTGTTTCCATTCTATTTGGTCGATGGCTGCACTTTGCCAGCCTTGCCGTCTGGGAAGGGTCCGCTGGTCTCCTTCTACCTAATCGATCTTCGTTTTCGAGAACCATTATAACTGGACTGTCGACATTCTTACGACATGCCCAGCGCATCGAAGTCACCTGATTTTTGCGATGTGTACGATGAGAGGTTCTCTCTGAAACTGATGCGATTCGTGGTTCATTTGCATCATCCACGTTCCATCTCCAATCTGCACTCCACCGTAGATTGTACGCAACAATTTCAGTTCAAAAACATCAAGGGTGCGTTGTTTCACTGCAGACAATATCCATGTTTCGTGGCCGCAGAGGACTACCGGTCTAATTGATGTCTTACAGATGGTCAACTTTGTAGTTTGGCGAACTTTGTTCGATCTTATCGTCCTTCGGAGTCCAAAGTAGGCACGATTTCTAGCCATAAAGGGCGATACGGTCAAAATTTGGTCAATATCAACTTGACGTATTTCTTTCAATTTTGCATTTGCATTTGCCGTCCAAGCAAGAAGAGCAGCGTATCAAAATTTTGCTCGCGCATCGCGAAAATCCGAGCTACTCGCACGCAAAGTTGGCAAAATCGCTAGAGCTGCTAAATCAACCGTTACAAATGTAATTAAAGTGTTTGGGGAACGTTTGTCGACAGCCAGGAAGTCTGGATCGGGGAAATCGAAAACCGGAAGCCGCTGGAGACGACAAAGAGAGTTGCCGGTAGTTTCCAAGCGAAACCCTAACCTATCTCTCCGAGATGCCGCAACTAAGCTGGGTGTATCGTCTACAACCGTGCATCGAGCCAAAAAACGAGCCGGACTATCGACTTACAAGAAGGTAGTGACTCCAAATCGCGATGATAAACAAAATACGACGGCCAAAGCGCGATCCCGGAGGCTGTACATGACGATGCTGACGAAGTTTTGACTGCGTGGTAATGGACGACGAAACCTACGTCAAAGCCGACTACAAGCAGCTTCCGGACAGGAGTTTTATACGGCAAAAGGAAGGGGTAGCAGATATTTTCAAGCACACGAAACTGTCAAAGTTCGCAAAGAAATATCTGGTTTGGCAAGCCATCTGTACCTGTGGCTTGAAAAGCAGCATTTTCATAGCTTCCGGGACCGTCAACCAAGAAATTTACGCGTGAAAGAGTGTTTGAATAAACGTCTGCTGCCTTTCCTGAAGAAACACGGTTGTTCCGTACTCGTTTTGGCCGGATTTGGCATCTTGCCATTACGGTAAAAGGCCATGGAGTGGTACGCCGCCAACAACGTGCAGGTGGTTCCCGCGACAAGAACCCTCCCAACACGCCAGAGCTCCGCCAAATTGAGAAATAATGGGCTATTGTCAAGCGGAACCTAAAGAAGACCAAAAAAACTGCTAAGGACGAGCAGCAGTTCAAGGCAAACTGGCTTTCTGCGGCGAAGAAGGTGGACAAGGTGGCTGTACAAAATCTGATGGCAGGGGTCAAGCGTAAGGCCCGGCAATTCGGATTTGGAAAAGCGGAAGCCTAACTGAATATTTTTCCTGAATTTTATACTAATTGAACTTGAAAAAGAAATTTAATTTGAATTTTTAAATAAACGATTTCACCGATCTACACGCGTTTTCCCTTGACCAAATTTTGACCGTATCACCCTTTAATGCGCCTTTTTATCACTCTGCTGGTATCGTTTTTGGCGGTCACCAATGAGCCCAGATACACGAATTCACCTACCGCCTCGATTTAAAGAACAAATAATTTTAATGAGCGTGTGAATTTGAGAAACGTATGTGTGGAAATATATGAATTTAATGTTTTTTTTTATCTTGAGTGTTGGTCTTCTTCACATACACGTAAGCTATAACGTTTATATGGTAGGCTGCGAGTAAAAGAAACCGATTTCCTTAGTTTGACTGTTGCACCATGACGAAGTGGCAGCTTATTCGTGATTTGTCCCACGCGCAAATGTCGCAAAAAGACATTTTAATCGCCGTTGGAGTAAAAAAGGTTTTAGACCGATAAAAAAGAACAACTATTCGCGAAGATTGCCACAGGTCGTCCGAGTTCAGTTCACATTCCAAGGCTGCCTTCAAAAGCGATATTCGGGCGAATGCAGTGCGTGCAAAGGAACACGGGATCAGCAAGTTTATGGCACGGAAGATCGTCATGAAAAATTGCGAGGTGAAGTCGAGGGCGCGGTAAAAAACTGAAATGATTACCAACCGCATTTGGGACCTACGAGTAAAGTAATGTAAGACAATCTTGAACTTCCTTAAGCGAAAAAATTCGGCAATCCTGTTCACCGAAGAGAATATGTTGACAGTTGTTACTGTATCAAATTCCAGAACGGATCGCTATATTAGTTTTCTTTCGGTAAAAGACGTGGCCGACGAGCATGAAAACATGTATCTGCGTTACGATGTTTGGATTGGTTCGTTCCAGCAGGTGACAAAGTAAACACGGTACGGCCTGAAGCCAAATGCTGCATTTCAACAATATGGGGCTCCAAGCCACATCTCAAATCGCACTGAAAAGTGGTTACAGAAACATCTGTCGTTCTGAGCGAAGTATTTGCGGGGGCCATCCAGCCCCGATCTTAATCCGCTGGATTACTCAGTATGGTAGGAAGGCCAAAGCTTGTTCATACATTGACCCGTAAATGGGAAAAATGGATCCAGGCTGCTTTATTAGAACCTGCCGTGCGTTCCGGAAGCGTGTAACGGCCGTAATTACAGCAAGAGGAAACTGGATCGATGATTAACATAGTGAAAGGCTCTCGAAAACAACCCCTTTTGGATAGATAAAAAAACACGAGAACGTAATTTTTGAAACTTTTTTTTTTACTTTTATTTGTTCAATTTTACAAAAATTGCGGTACCATGTCAAAAATATGGTGCCATTTTGTTCAAAAAGCAAATTTACACAAAATATACGGAATAAAGCACATCGATTTGATATTGCCTATCATGTTTGTATGATTGCCGTTTGCTTAGTTATTAAATCCGTACACAGAAAATAATAATTAATTTTATAAAGCGCGGAAAATTTTCCCTCGTTTAATTCCAAGCCAACAGAGACGTAAACAATGATATTATGTGCAATCTTTCATACGTCATGCAACAAAGATTGCAATCTTCTAAACAACAGACTATATTCAGGCTTTATCTGGCTTAAATGTACATGAAATATACCATTATTTTTCACCAATTCTAGCATTCCCTGTACATACAGAAAATTCAATGTAGCATCTTTTCTGTGTATTTTAGTACGCTTTACGATACTGCGATCATGCTTTCTAAGATATGTTTGCTGTGTATTGTATTGCTGATTGCATTTAAAAATGGACTCCGACAAAAACAGAAAAAGCGTGATAAAAGTGCACGTTTACTTCAAATCGTTTCCTGTCTTCAGTGAACTTATACCTTTCAGCATAAAGGATAAGTGCACCGAAGACAACAAAACGATTTGACGTAAACGTGCACTTTTATCACACTTTAAAATGCGCAAAAAGCACTTCTTGAGTCCAACCACAAACTGCAACCAGAAATAAATTTATGGCAGGATTGATGGATTCTCTTGATTCTTTTGTTTTATTTTGTTCGTGTTAACTCCCGAAAGGTTAACGTAAAGAATTAAAAAAGAACAAAAAATAATTTGTAGAAAATCGGTTTGAAACCCAAACGCAATTGAAAGCAATACAATCCTAGACTATCTCTAAGACCAGTAGGTCCCGAACAAATAGAATTTGTGACTTGGCTCAGTAAGTACTTGCACATCGGTCCCAAGCTTAATAATACGCCCCTAATAATGAACTCACACGAACACACTCTCAAATATTCTGTCAAAATATCACAGGAATCAAAACAAAGGCGCAAATATATACAGCAAGGTGCTGGCTTCAAGGTGTACTTCGACCCAAGGGGTTCCACAACAGTGAACCAATTTCAAATCGCTAGTTGCATATTGATTGTTGATACTATGTTGGCCGAGTCAGCGAGTAGAATATAAAATCTAGAGTCCCTAGAAAGAGTTACGTCAAGAGGAAATGCAACACTGATTTAGATTAGTTCTCATTTTGCGTGCATGTATGATTCAGATGGTCTGCTCGATAGGTAGCCCCGATGGGTAATTTGACTTCACTCTTGGTGTGACTCTTTATAGGGACTCTAAAAAAACCGATATAAATTTTCTTCAGCAAAACTTCATATTGAGTTGTTTTCAGCGGCCGTGTTCATCCCTATAGCAAACATGATACCGTGCGCCTTTTGTTATGCTACCGCAAATAGCTAAACGACACTAAGCCAAAAACAAATCACCAACATGTACAGCATTGCATTCAACTTCAATGAACCAACCATGTATAAAAATGGTAATGAAACCGGTCACCGCAACACGTTTCCTGTGGCAAATAGAAGTTCAATAAAAGTGAAAGAGCTCGGTAACTAATTGTTCTTATAGAAAAAAAAACCAAATCAACAACAATATTTACACGAACACTGAACTTGTGTTCTGTTGAGGCTACCGTCGAGGACGCTTTCGCTATGGTTTACTGCACCTACTATGATCGAGCGGTGCAATCTAATCACTGACACGTGATCAACGACGTGTCGTATTGAAATTTCGAAATCAATAAGGCCTAAACCTTGCGCCGGCCCAGCCACCAATAAATTAAATTCAAAGCCTTAGAAAATAATGCACCATAAAGATATCTCTTTATTGAACCGGATGAAGTGTAGTTAAATAAAAATCAATCGTCGGCCATGGGTGGGTAATGACCGTGGACTTCCCAAGGTTTTCAACTGCTTAGCTGATAGGGAATCGGAAAATTCGCAGTATCTAGTGTCCACTGATTATTTGTGTTATAAATTTGTATGCAGCGCTTTTTGCATTCCTACAATTCTGTTACAAAAATTCCAAGACTGCACCGGGAAAACTATCTATTCGGTCTCGATTAGAGGTTCCGTATCTACAGACTAGTCTGTAGAAGGCCCCAACCAATTCCAATCAAATGTTAAGGGCAATCGAATTACTCGGCTGTAATGGTGGCAAATTATAGCAATAACTGCGATCAGTTCAAAGAACGACACGGTGCGGCGGCAGAAAGAGCAAAAAATTGCGTGTGTTTATGCACTTATGTGTGAATGGTGGTAAGTGAAACCACGCAGCGCGGAATTTGGTCTTGGAGAGTTTACTATGCCCCCGTGTTGTTAGCCCCAGTAGCCTACTGCTGTCTTCCGTTGAATGAGGCCGGAAAATGTACTAGAGTGGAAGTGAGAAAGGTGATTACATTGAGGAAGCAATTGTCAACACATGACGGATCTGTTCTGCTTGTATAGAATTATACCAAACAGGTTGGGAGCGCGGCAGTGGTAAGAGGCGTATTTCAAGAGGCTTTTTTTTATCAATATTTGGTACGGATGACCAAACTTATTTGCAATGATGCACAAAGTGGAATCAAGTGAAGTTGAAGAGAACGTTCGATTCATGGACAGCCGGCTATTGAGCAGAGGCATTGCGTAATGATCTCAATTGGTATCAACATGGTGAAGGATTGACGAGAGCAGAACAAATTTGACGAGCCTTTGGCAATATGTCACACGAAAAATAACGGTAGGTGATTTAAAAGGAAAATTCGATGTTTCGTTACTGGACATAAATAAATCAAAAACTCAACTATTCATAAGTTTTAGAAACTAAAAACCGAGAATCGATTTTGAACATCTTTGATAACATTTTTACTCTTGACTAAATTTGGATCTTTACGAAGTCATAACAACAGATATTTTGTGTGGTTTTTTGTCAAATGCACAAACAAACTAACCTTTTCGCCTCGGTGATGATGAAGGATTTATAGTTCTATTTTGTTAATTAAATTAAAGTAGTATTTTTTTAGTGTAGTCTACAAAGGTTAGAGCCTCGCGTAAACAGGAATAGATGTTTTGTATTTTTTTTTTTTAACAAATTGAAGCTTATGCCGTTTGAGGGATTATTTGGACCAGGAGTGAACCGTTTGGTTGAATGTCAGAAATGTCTTGAAAATGCAGATATTGTCCACAGTTTTTGAACTAAGAGGCATTTTTATAACTGACGATGTCCTGGATTTTGTCGGACTTTTTGATCACTGAGCTATGCTTACGAAAATATGAAGTTAAAATCAACGGCATTTTTAATTTATTACTCTGCTGTATAGTGATGGATATTGTATTAGTAATCAGATCAGTTTTGTTTTTGTTTGTAAATCAATTGTTGTTCAATATAAAATTCAATTCTATTTTATTATAACCCTTACAAAACCAGTAATTAATAATCCTGGAAATACTATGAACAGGATGCAACATCATTGGAACATCAATTTCAAAAATATTGAAATGGCCAGGTCTACTGTGTAGCTTTGGGGGTACAAGAGGTACGAAACTAAACGGCAATTAAATTATAAACATAATCAATGAATATTTTCGGATCGTAAGAAAGAGGAAACGAGGACCACCTCAATGTTGTAGGTTTATTGAATCGTTGGGGGTGACGTGGCTCAGAAGGTTAATCTTACTTCATTCGTCCTGACTTCTTTGAGAAAGACAAAGGTATTTCTACCTTATTTCCTGGCTGATGAGCTAGGTTTATTGTTTGCTTTTTGTTCGCTCTCTGAAGTGAGTAAAAGAGAACAACTGATTGCACCCAGCTGTACTGTAGATCGTTTTGCGTGACGTATTTAAAATGACATTCCTAAAAGATCTTGAACTACGTGGGATGGGTGTAACTTTCTTGGATCCTAGATATAGCCTAGAGTTTATCCTCTGAAACGAGAAAGTAATAAATTGGGCTTCAAATGGTGAGTTGACAATTTCTAAGGAGGGTGCGACCGACCTCTGGTCCTCACAAGTTCCTACCTCACGCCTCCACGAGTCATATGATCACAAAAGACTGCCAGCTGAAACATGGAGACGCTGGTTGGCGTAGCCTGGGCAATGTTGTCAATCCGACAATAGCGAAGTGAGGGGGTGCGACCGGTAAATCATATCATAATTTTCCATTCTCATATCTTTCAGGTCTTCCAGGTCGTCAGGTATTATAAAATAATTTAAAATTTAAAATTCTTTTTTTTTCATGGCGGTTATACATTGCCTAAATTTTCTGATTCATAATGGATGCGCAAGTTTGTCTACAATTGCAACAAAACAGCAGTTGGCACACATGTAATTTTCAGTTCATATTACAATATACCTTCACTATATATTTTATCTTATAGGACATTGTTTATTCATAGCCATTATCATTCATCTCTATCATCTTTATCATCATTATTATCACTTTTATCATTACTTGTGTTTTCGTGATTTATATTCTAACACAAATATTTGTTCTTTACAATTTCACCTTAAGGGTTATATATACTTTTAATTATTTTGCCCTTTATGTCGAATTGAATAAAAGAAGCTGCAACGGAATCTATGGTAGGATTTTGTACTTATTACCTAATGTGTTTTCATTTCCTGTTTGCGAATAGACCTTCTTCCAAATCTGAGCTGGTTTGATTCGTGCAGCGCTGTTTGCCATTCGGCTAGTGTCTGACGTTACAGTTCAATTTTTGGCATTACTGTACCATAACTCACAATATTATTATATTTGATGATATTGTTTTATCAATCTTACTTCATAGATGATTTAACCATTGCTTATTGTTTTTTATGTCCATTTGTCTTTAACTTTCTGTCAATTAAATCTTCCCTGCTTTCCCAACACAAAGAAATAATAGGCCAGCAAAAATAAAAGCGGATTCATGTTATAAAATCAACATCAAGCTGCAAATAGTAACCATGGCAACAGAAAATTAAAATGTATAAATGTTAGTTCTGTAAAATTTAACAAACTTTTTCAGGATACCACAAATCAAGATTTTGGTGAAATGCTGCTATCAGTGAAAACGAACGAAAACACGCTCAAGCGCGAACCACGGAACTCAACACTAAAACACTTGACTACATTTCTTGCATTTAAGGATCAACCGAATGGAGATCGTATATAATAGATATGAATGATTGGATTATTTTTCATTTACATAAATATATTCACTATTATATAAATATTTCATGGGAACAGGAGGGACCATCAGGGCACCTGATTGAAGCACTCTGGATGGGGAGAGTGGAAATGCCAACTCCCCATTGCTAACAGTTTGTGAATAAAGGGCAGGCTCTTCTCCCGCCCATTGGGGCATCCTTATGTTAGATGAGCTTGCTCTTGTGACCAATTGTTCAGTCTTGTTGTTGGAAGGAGATTCTTTATATCCTGTGGATACGTATAAGTGAAGTTGCCTATCGATCCATCCAACTCCCTTTTGGCCCTTCATACAAAGGCATGACTAGGATAATCAGTGGTTATTAAAGCTTGATCAAGTCTAACAGAGAGGAGAGCCTATTGCTGTCGGACGTAGTTTCCGTGCTACAATGGGTGGTAGTACATATCATACATCATACATCATGAAACGAGAAAGTAATAAATTGAAAGTATTCCTATATAAATTTTCTGTGTCATTAAATTTAGTTTATTACATTCTAGGTTTAAATCTAGGTCTACACGATAAATCTGGAATATTCATTACATGCCTATATTTTGCAAATTTTCAAGATTATAGTTGATACCTCATTAAATTACTAGTTCTTATACACTGATGAAGAGTACTTTTTACGCCTTTTCAAGTATGTCAACGGCGACAAAAAAGTGCGTAAAAAGTAGGCACCGCTGAAAAAAAAATTTAACCCTGCCCGTGACTTGATGCAAACGCCATTTTTAAGAAGAATTTAGTCCGTATAGTACTGTTCATAAACCACGTTGACTTTTCTGGGGTGGTGGGGAGGAAGAGGTTGTTTGACCAAAATTTAAAAAAAAATGTATGGAGAAAAGTTTACGAGGGGGTCTGAGATTTTCAAACTTGAGTCTACGTAGTTTATGAACATTCCCTAAGCACCGTGTTTAAGTTCCGGAATTGTTTTAAGCTGTTGCAGTATAGCAAATGGAGGAAATATCAAATACGTAGGATCCAGACGTATTCGCAAAGTTGACAGGTAAGTTAAATATTTGCTTTTGTCAGTAATTACAAATTTTTAACACAGTATAAAAGAAAACAGGTCTTCTATGCCTTGTGGCCGGATTTTTTTAGAGACGAATCATTACCCTATGAACCGAGCGTGGAGCCGATGTGCTGGTACATCCTGAGCAAAAAAATTGCATTCATTTTCTTTTTGACTATCCACCCACTACTATTAGGTTAAAATAAATAGTTCCAGAACGTCTGTTAATCATCTCTGTCACAAAATGCGTAAGTAAATTTATGCGCAAAACTTCTAGATAGGCATTTGTAACTTTTTTCCAATAAATAAACCTGACTGTGTAGGGGGCGACCCCGGCGTAGTGGTTAAAGTCACGAGTTCAAATTTAACCCCCGGACAAGTTACAAAAATACCCAAAAAAGGTGACGGGAGATGAACCAGCCTAAGGCTGAAAATCTTGATAATAAAGGAAAAAAACCTGACTGTGTAATTTATTGATGCCTTTTTCACTTTCGAATTTGAGTTTCAGAATTGAGCCGTTTTCAGCCATACTGGAGCAATATTGATTTTTCGAAATGCGTTAAAAGTACGCATCATTTATGTTCTCAAAAAGAGTAAAATGTACACAGATAAAAAGAAACATTGAATTTTCTGCGTTATCTAATGCACATAAAGGGAATGCTAGATTTGCCAGAATATAATGGGATATTTCATGTAAATTTAAGCCAGATCCAGCCTGTTGTATGAAAGATTGCCAATATTGTTGTATGGCACATGCAAAGTTGCAAACAATTTGGTTGTTTACGCCTCCTTTAGCTTGTATGTAAACGAGGGGCTATTTTACACGCTTGTTAAAATGAATTATTTTTTTCTGTGTATGCATAATTACTTTTCAAAAGGAGTAAAACGTATGCACATTTTGACGTTTATTCAGTTTACGCATAGGGGTGTAAAATTTTTCCCACCAGTTACTGAACATTTTTTCTCTCAAATCGCTGCAGTGTTCTTCTGTTGCTCGATGTTAGTGTCATTGCAATGTTTCCTAATGTTAACGTGGGAACTATAACTGAGCTCTACATTTTTTGTACCAAGAGCCATGGTGGGTTGCTGTTCTGGACCAACGGAAAAAATTGACTCGCTCATAACCCCTGCAAACATCTTCTCTTCAAGTTCTCTGGTCTATCAAGTATCCCGGTAAGAAAAGCGCCTAGGTACCGAATGCATGGTTTAGCGATTATGTTCATGGCCGTAATAGTGTATGTTCTCCCATTCGATTGCTTGTGGATAGAGGATCTCGTACGATCTCCTGATTTTCGTGAGTGTATCTGAAGATCCTGAAGATCCTACCTCTTTCAGTAAACTTTTCAGATATTCAACTAGTCTAGTTGCCTTGTTTAGTTGCGCAAGATCATTGCAGATGATGAGAACATAGTGTAGTTTTATAGTGCTACGTTGTCCCAGAGAAATCTAAAAAAATAAATCTTGAAATTATATCAATATATGATGCAGACCTACCGTATAAAGTCTGGGTGATAGAGGGCAACCCTGTTGCACTGCTTTTCCCTTCTCTACTGTCGGCGTTCTTTGGTTTCTGCAGCGTAGTGACGTTCATTCTTTCAACCCCAGACAAATTATCATAGGGTAACGGGATGTAATGTTAGCCTAGCCCCTTGATTCGGCCTATGTACCAAATATGCCATTATTTCGGCGATAATCAACAAAATCATGTTACGATCAGGATGATTGATTTATTTGAAAGCAATTGAGACATTATTAATGAATTTCTAGTTGTTCACTTCCGTGTAGTTTTCGATTTCCTTAACTTTTTAGACACCACGAATTTACTGGTTAAGCTGAACAGATTATCTAAGTGATCTTCGAATAATCTAAATTTGCCGAAATCGAACCTATAAGTCGAATAATGCTGCCAATATGTACAGAAAATAGTCACACATTATAAACGAACAGGTCACATAGGTAAAATAACAATGATTTAACATGAAAACCATAGACCCAATGTTAGAGACATATTTTTTTCTAGGTTCCTAAATATGGCCTGTTGTATGGAAAGCGTGGTAAAAATGTTGTTATTGGTTACATTTACAGTACAAATGTCTGAGTTTCGGTTGAATATTTTTCATATGGCTCATCTTAACACAATTTAAAGGGACTAAATCTGTATAGAGTGAATTATAATGTTTTGATTGTCGAATGACCGCTAAATCATATTTAAAAATGACTTAAGTGTTTCTTAGCTGTTCACATATGCTTTGATTTGTAAAATTGTTTGTTGGGTAGAGCGAATACAGCTAACAACGCTTTGAATCAGAAAATCAGAAGAAATCGTACATAGACAACATTTAATAACAAATTCATCGAATGGGACGAACTTGCATCTATGGTTAGACCCAATTTGGTACCCATAGACCGACATTACATCCATATTACTTGAAAGTTTCTGACTTCATAAAATGAGTTGTGTAACTTTTTGTGATGCATACTACCAGATGGCTTATTGAACATATCTTAGAAAGTGTATAGCTAGTTAAATTTTGCTTCCAGCTCAAATACCGCATGAGTTATAATAAAAAATGTAATCGATTGTTGCATATTAAGCTGAGTCAAGGGACACATACCCTATTAATCAAATAGTGTGGAAACTCCGCGAAGCGTTATGCCCCAACTTATGATTTCTCATTAACTGAGTCGAATGCATGCCTTAAGTCCAGCGAAAATATGTACAGGTACTTTCCGTGGTTCCAATATTCTTCCTTTATCCTCTTTGAAGTGAATATATGGTCGTCAACCATGAGACAGTATTTCATCTATGCTCTCATCTAGCATCGTATTGAGGTATGCAGCAATGATTTTATATACTGTAGTGTTATCTTTCTTAAATCCCAATTTCTTTGCAAAATGTTTTCTAAGAAATAGGAACCTGTAATGTTTTGAAAAGCTTCTTCAGCGCTTCGTTTGTTTCCCAGATTTCTCTAACAAGTACGCTGATTTCCCCTATATATGCCTCCGAAACATACCTAAACAGTTCCACTGAAATACCGTCGGGTCCTGCACATGTACCATTTTTGAAACTTTGGACGATCATGCTGATTTCCTATGTTGATGGGGCCGGAATCCGTTCACTGTTTGTTTCTGGGAGGATTGGTAGCGATTGGTCTTCAACCACCGAGTCGTAAGGAACTCCTAGCTTTTTAAATTAGCTGATACAATCTTTACGTTTTTTTTTACTTATCCAATTGATGCAGTTTTTCCTGCAAGACAGAATAGGCCTGCCTTATATTCGGCGATTTGGGGTTTCTTATTAAAGGTGTTGCGGTTGAGGCGGCTTGCAAATTTCAGGTGTTTGCATTGTTTTTCTACTATACTTCGTTTGATTGTTCTATTTTTCCAGTTCTGTATTCACAGCTGTAGCTAATAGTTTCTTTCGTTTTTCATCTACCAATGTCTGAAGATTCCATTTCTTGGACCTCCCTGCCTTTCTCTTTACTTTGTTTTTTTATATTGGATATCAGGATTTTATGATCAGGGCTTAACAAAGATGTTTGTATAGCCCTAATACTTTTATTTCTTACTTGAATTTTAAAGGCAACCGGTAACAATATATGATCGTTTTTGATTGAGAAATCCAAGTTACTGGTCCAAATTTGATACTTATACTGGTTTCGACTTTGAGAAGGTATAAAATGCTATGAGTTCAAATTGGAACATCAACAGAAGCGTGAAAATCCATTTCCATTAGTGTCTTCATCAATAAGTCCACCCTTGGTGCCTCATGCTGATGAGCGAACATCTCCTTCTACTTCATTAATAAGGGTTTTTTTTTTCAATATAGTAGGGATACTCCGGTGCATCACGAGACCCAAGATGGCCGTTAAAAGCCCTGAGACCACATAGTCATGTTTTCGTAAGATTTTTGAAATGAAATTTGATAGGCTTGCCAACGATTCTGGCACCCTTTCGTCTGCGGGGATGTGAATCACAATTTGTGAGTTGAATTTGATCCTTAGTCACTCATGGAGTACACAAACTTTCCAAGATTGGCCAAAATTGTTTTAGACGTGATGCTGACGTTTAATTGATTATAATGTCAGTGCCACGATGACTCGTCTTGGGCTGATGTTCCAGATACAGTTTTTGGTTTCCGAGCAGGCCCAACGGGATCTAGCTTCCTGTATATCGCAGACATCTACCAATAATTTGGAGATCTCAGAGCCAATATGCTCTTTTTTGGACTCCGTTGCGCATTCTCGGGCGAAAGCCGATTCGCTAAATTACCACTAAGGATGGTACTCGAAAAAATGCAACACTTTCTCTTGTGTATAACTTTTTAGTGCCTAAATAACAATTGATGACATTTTGGTTAGCTAGTTTGTAATGTTTACATGTGCAAAATTTCGTCACAATCTGTCAAGTGATTATCGAGATGGCTTCCAAGCAAAACGTGCTTCGACAAAAAAATATGGGCGTGGTCGTGGAAAATCCAGGCCAGTCCCACAGGTGGATTGCGAGCCAGACGACCCAGGGGCAAGCTGACAGCAAATGAAAAGCGAAGAAGACCGACCCAGTGAACGCAAGTAAGGTGAGGGATTACTTCAAGTACAATCCGAATCATTGGATTCGCGACGTGGCCAAGAAGGTCCAGCAGACAATGAAGCCGGCCGGACATCATGTCTTCTAGTTAAGGAAGGCGCCTAATCGAACCTATAGACAGAATACGGTGGCTGAATCCCGTGCGAGGAAGCTGTACAGCGAGTGGTTGGTGCAGCCGAATTGCGAGACGTACATTAAAGAGGACGCTAAGCAGATCCCTGACCTGGAATTTTCCGTCGGCAAGTCCCGCCTGGATGTTCAGTTTAAGTTCCGGAAGTAGAAGGTCGACAAATTTCCCCAGTGCGGGCCTTAGCCTAGGAGAGGAGGTTGAATAACCCAATTTTCCGAAAACATAACTAATATGTGTTTATTTGTTCCCTGAGAGTTTCAATAATATCCGACTTGGAAGTTTTTTGGAGATTATTTTTATCTGTTGCATTATTTGCAAGTATGTACAATCTTTAATAATCTTAAATCTGATAATAGTTGTTAAAATAACTATTTTTTTTTCTGAAGATAAGGCTAACCGCTTGTACTATCATTTACAACCTGTTGAAGCGAAAATTCAACAGGGAAGTAGCCTTATTATTCATGAGTCTTCGGCGATAGACACTTCTGTCATATCATCCTCCATCCAAATCTAGTAAGTTAATGTTCTTATTTAGGATTTTTTTGACAAATCAAAGAATTTTCTTGTATTCTGTGTTATTTGTGTTTGTAATATTTTTGTTTAGAGTTTGTTATATTTTTGGAAAGGAAAACATAGGATTATTTGTAGTTTTTCAAGCAATATACAATGTTTTCTCGCTTTTCATCACTAACAACTGATTGAAAAAATGATGCATACTACTGAAATATTTATAATTGTAAACAAAACCAAAATACTTCTCAAACACTGGTATAAAAAACAAAAATAAGTTAGTCAAAAACTGATAAGATATTCAATTCCTGGAACTAATCTGTGCACACTTAGATTTTTTTACAGAAATCTGTAAAGTTTTACCGAATTCTCAACAGCTGAACGTTCGGTAATCCGAATTTACGGATTTCGGTAATTTTACCGAAATCCGGTAATCTTTTTACAGATATCTGTAAAATTTCACCGAAATCCGTTAAATCGGATTATCGTATGTTCAGCTGTTGAGAATTCGGTAAAACTTTACAGATTTCGATGAAAACATCTAAGTGTGTGGCAATCGACTGAGTTTGCTAGAGCCAAATGATGTAATACCACAGAGAACAGACATCCAAGCTGGGGTGCCCTCAGTGTGTAAATTTCTGTAACTGCCATTTTGAATTACAGTTTGTTTTCGTTAGTTTTTGGTGAATCGTATGTTGATGGCGTCACTTGCCCACCTCGAAATTTGGATAGTTTGTCAATTTAAGTTTGGTGAAACATAGACTAGGTAGCGTTGTTTTTCCAACGGTTTGCTTTTAAAAATTTACACAGTAAATTGGGAGGAAAATGTTCGAGCCTGGATGTCTGTTCTCTGTGGTAATACTATAAAACCACACACCCACACCCTATGTGTTAATTTCTTTGATGGAAGCTATGAAATCTTCGATATTTTGGGATTTGTAAACAGGATGGAGCACTACGGCAGTGGACCGATTTTCGTCAAATCATCGCTGTAAATCAACCCCAAGCAAACCAAATGCCATTATTTTTCTAACTTATATAGAGCCACACATACATTATTCACATACCATACAATCAAGCCGTTTGGTTTTGTGTACAGCTTACTAATAGATTGGCAGGATTGGGTCCGCTACCGAATAAATTATCCATCCAATCTTTCAAACTTATTGCCTGCTTTTCAATTCAGTGTTTAAAATTGTAACCGTTTCGTTACAAGTCCATGTGTTTTTGTTTTAAATTACTTGTATTCGGAACCCTCACGTTTGTTGTGCAACAACAGAAGAGAAGTGCAATTAATGCGATAGGATTCATAACCGCTGCAAACGTGTTTGCCTATGAATTTCATCATCACGAAAGCATATTAAGGGAAGGTCCATTAATTATGTCACGCAGTAAGGGGGGAGGAGGGGTTTGGGAAAACGTGACGATCCATACAAAAAAAATTGAAGGTCTATACAAAAAACGTGACAAGGGGGGGGGGGGGGGGGAGGGGAGGTTTGTAAAAAGTCAATTTTTGCGTGATTAATGGACGTTCCCTAAAGAGAAACAGTATTCATGATGAGTTAAGTAATGAAAAACGGAAATGAGCTAGATGAACGGCCAAAGCCAGAAATTATTCGAATCATGAACATGGGCATGATTGACCACTCGAGAATGCTATTTCGCAGAAAATCAACAGATGATGCTTGAGACTTAACATGTTACGGTATCCTCAATGATGATGCTGATGATGATGATGACGATGATGATGATGATGATGATGATGATGATGATGATGATGATGATGATGATGATGATGATGATGATGATGAGGTAGATCATCTATTGAAGCAAAGTAAGTTTCCATAGCTATGCATAGCAGTGGAATAATCTGAAAATCCTCGATCAGAATTTTATTGTTGTTTGTGATCATCAAGCTCCTGTATGAAGAACCAAAAAATTTGGGCGGCGCGTAAGCAGAGACACTTACGGGACACCCACGAATATAGGGAAGAGAATCTCCTTCGCAAGGTCAAGCGCAAAGCACTAGAATCGAGCCCTCGAATAACAGAATGAATCATACAGATGGGATCGAAGAGCCCACCCTCGTCCCGCAATATTTTGCAATATGGAGGAGGCAGTCCCATGCTCCCTATCCAAATCGTTTTACTTGGGTAACATGATGGTCCCCCCTTTCACCGTTATATGTTATGTGATGAATATCTAGTACATTTTGGTGTAGTCATTTGATTGCTTAACTTTTGTTAGACTTGTTTTCTGGAATATTGGTTAGGATTATATACCGTTCTTTTTTTTTTTTTGGTTAAATTTTAGTTTGATGTAGGGACAAAATGGATTTCAAATGTATGAAAATCCTTTGCGGGATCCACCTGGTCTACATTATGACTCCTCAAAGACATCTGGGTGACATGGAGAGGAAGCATGATACGCTTCCAAAAGTGTTGGTAGTCGCTAAACAGCTGAATGCGATAATCGACTTTATTTCATCTCGCAACAACATCAGCAAGGACCTTAAACACAACTTACTGCAGCTTCGTAGGTCCGTTCAGGCGGCATGCTGGGAGAGAGATGAGGTAGAGACTACGCTTCTAGCCGAACAAAGTGCCAGGGAAATGGCAAGGCTAGTCGCAGCCGAAAAGACGAGGGAATCCGTCTGCAAGTGCACGTAGACGGAAGCACGAGATCCTGCCCCAACTACCGCGGTGGCGAGAACTTCGAAGCGTGCAAGGCAGTCGCCGGGGGAAACCGCGCCCAGTGGCTCAAAGAAGCGGCTGGTATCTGACGGCCCCATGGGCTCCTCAAAGAAGCGGCTGGTATCTGACGGCCCCATGGGCTCCTCAAAGAAGCGGCTGGTATCTGACGGCCCCATGGAATCCTGACGCCTAGCGGGTGGTAATGGCTAAAACTAAGGGCACGACAGCTCCAACCGAGGAGAAAATCACCGCGATAGGCAAATCGTTAAAGCTAAACAAAGCGCCAGGACCTGACGGTATACCGAACCTGGCCATCAAGCCGGCTATCTCACTGGCGCCCGGAATGTTCACGGCGGCGATGCAAAGATGTCCGGACATCTGCTGCTTCAGACAGTATCTGCATAAGTACGGACACACCGAGTCCTCAGCGTGTCCCGTATGCGTGGAAGCGGACGAAATTGAAATACATGTTTTCTTCGTTTGCCCTTGCTTCAACGACGCGAGGAACGGCATGATGGCTGTGAGCGGTTGGGACAGGACTCCGGACAATCTTGTCCAGAGAATGCGTCAAGAACAGAACACTTGGGACGCGGTAAAAACGGCGGCCTACAAGATTGTCTTAGAGCTACAGGACAAGTGGCGAAATGACCAACGACAGGCCAGAGGGGTCAAGCCCAAAGTAGTTTGACATAAGTGGGTGCTTAACGCACAATAGCCCCTTCCCCGAAGTAATACTGATACGTGGGCCCCTGGTGGCTTCACACCCCAGGAGTCTGTTAGCAGATTTTCCAGGGTTCAGGGTGTTTCTACTTTTGAAGAGCTTATTTCAGTGATGCAGATCCAGACCCACCATGTATGTACCATATGGTATTGCTCGCGGTTATGGGATTGGATAACTATGTAGCTGAAATGCATAATGATCTTCTTCATAGAGCTGTCGTAGTTTGGAAGCAACAATTTTCTCCAAAACTTCCGTTTTATAATACACGGCGTTAATTTTTTTTTTTAAATTGAGCTACGTTTATCTGCAGCGCAGGAATATTCTCCTTAGTTGCTGCCCAGACCAGATCGTTTAGTGCGTTTGCTCTATCCAACCTCTTCTGCTTGAATGGTTTGGAAACGCCATACAACTTACGTTTTTAGAATCCAACATCACGTCGTAAAATATTACGAGCCTGGGGATATGTCCAGGTCCGCCGTCATTTTCCGTAATTAACGTTGTCATTTGCGTCAGATTCGATTTTGATGTTTCACTGTGTCCGTACCGAACTTCGACGACCGGACCATTTTTAATTCTGCAAAGAGGACGTCTCCTGATACCTTTTGATAGTCTTGTATATAAAGTTACGGTTGCACCAAAAGATTTCAGGCTTTTAAAAATCGCGCCAGGGCAGTTACCATTTAAAATCGTTTCACTACAATTCCCTTACAGCGCGCGTAACAAGCAAACAACAACTGACCGAAAATGAATATAACACGCATGTGTCAGTATATACATGGAAATATAATTATCACAAACACATATATAAAATATACGCATAGCATGTCTTTTACACGCGCATGAAAAAGCGTATCCGAGTTTACTGATCACGGTGTAAGAGCCCGCCTCTATGCACAAACCATTAGCAACTGTTGGCATTCCTACTCTCTCGATTTAATATGTTCAAATGGGTGCCCTGATGGTCCCTATCATATTCCGAATATGTGCACTTAAATGTTAGGGAACATAAGATATTTTTGTCAAAAATATACCTTATATTTTTTTCCAATGTAAAAAGAAGCTCTTGATTTTAATAAAGAAACAAATTTAACTTAAATATACATGAAGAGTGACAAAATGTGATAAAGAAATCCAAGTGAAAATCCAAGGCAAAGCTATAACTAAAATTCTAAGGGAATGGAAAATAACATTAACATATACAATAGACAACAATCAAGAAGCATCTCAAAATCAATGCCCATTGTTACGTCAAAATTCTAACGACATACGATAGATGATGCATTATTGGCTCTAGGCTACGAGCCTTCAGAAAAAGGTTCACCATAAACCAGACAAAACACAATAACAAACGCGAACAGTAGTTTTACTTTATCAAGGTACCCATTTCACCTGTGGCAGGCGAAACCGCGCGCAGAAGGCCATGCTCCACGCGCCGCCAGTTACGTTTAGTGGAAGGTACCAAACAATTTTCCACCCAACGCCTGCTTTAGTCCATTTTCAACCACCAGCCGAAACGGATTACTATGGTCTTAACTACACATTAAATAAATGAAAACCCATCGATATCGTTCTTCGGCAACATAGCATTAAATCGGCATTTTTTTTTGTAAATTCATTGCGCGCGTTTGCGAACAACTCACGCGGAAGTCTCCTATCATCCGTGCGGTACACTTGTTGCTGTTGTTTTTGCTGCAGTTGCTGTGTGGAACGAATTGGGCTCCGTCGTGCATCTTCATTACAGAACCGAACAGAATTTATCCACCGTGCAAATGTAGATTTGATCCGACTGGTTCCGATTGCCTCAGCATCGTCATCAGATTGCTGCCATTCGATAAATAATTGCACATACGATTCTTCTTTGTTGCCCACCGTCGAGTGATGCGATGTAATCTTATGTTGAATGAGTGCGAAGCATCTTTACGCCAGCTGAGCAAAGTCAAGGATATTCGACGACCGTTGTCGTTGCTAACCATCGGATGCTGAACTGAGATCGGTTAAAGAATTACGATCCACTTGATAGCCGCAGCTGATTGTGATCGGAAGTGTGCATTCTTTCCGGATAAGCAATTCCCAAGTCCGTTTTAATTTTCTTTTTAAAGAAACAATCGAGTGTGTCTTAAAGGGCACGAGATAATGTTCAGAATAGCTAAGCATGAAGAAAGCTTTTAAACTAGCCGTTAGTGTCGGAGCAGAATTAGTACAGCGTGGTTTAGTCTGGAGCTAGGATGGCTTCGAATCGGGTGGTTGAGAAGGTTGTGTTTGTTCTAGTGCTCGCGTTAGCTTCGTTGGAAAATGTACACAATGATCCAGTGCGAAGTTCACAACTACAAGTGGTGAAAGGTGAAGTGGAACAAACGAAACGCCAAGATTCTGAGTCGAGTGAGTCGAAAACTTCGTCTACGAATGCTACAGAAGCAAAATTGGAAAATGATGGGGACACTACTGTGTCTGAAATGGGGAAAGACGCAGATAGTGTGGGAATCAGTACAGTGATGGTGGAGTTGAAACATTTTGGTACGAAGAACTTCACGTTTCTGGAACCGGATCATATTCCGATCACTGATTTTATGGACTTGGACGACAACGTGGATCTTGAGCTGCTGTTCATCGAACAAGTAAATGCTAATCTGAAAGATAGTGAAAGTCCAACGGAGAATGTTGTGGTAAGTGAAAGATTGACATTTAGGAATTAATTCACGAGGCGCAGAGTCCTGGAAATTCAAGGGGTATGTTTACAAATGTTTGGCAGTTTTTTTTATGAGCGTGAAATAAGCGTGATATACACAGCAATGATTGGGCCGGTATGTGTGAATATTTCACAATAAAGGAGAGTTCTAAAACATAAGAAAAACGTGTTGGACAATGGATCGAAATGGTAGACGAAACTGGCCTATGGGTCAAAAATAAGTTGTAATAGTGGAATATGAACGAATTTTCTAGCGTTTACTAGTAATAGTTTCAGAAAGTGTTTCAGTTCCTTTTTTAATTTTTTTTAGAGGAATCAAGTCAAACATTAAAAAAATACACTTATGGAAGTGTTTAAAAAAAATGTGAAGTTAAGTGTTTGTGTTTTATTGATTTTCCAATTTCAATTTCTCAGAGGCTCTAAAAACAGGGACTTAACCGACAGCAAGGAATGTCTAGAATCTGATTCTATTACCTTTTTCGCTTTTTTCTCATTTCTATTTGCTACGCCCAGTTTAAAAAAAAAATTAGTTTTCTGCGTTATTTAATGCAGATAAAGGAAATGCGAGATTTAGCATAAATTAATGGGACATTTAATATAAATTTGAGCCAGATATCGCTGAAATCAAGTTTGTTGTATGGACGATTGCGAACAATGTTGTATATGCTGTATGAAAGATTGCAAGCAATTACGTTGTTTACGCGCGCTTCACTTGCAATCAATCGAGAGGAAATTTTACACGTTTGATCAAATACATTTTTTTGTTTCTGTGCGGGAACATTTGAATGCCACAAAGATGAGCTACATAGACAAGGCGGCCACAGACCCGGGAAAATCGGGAAATGCGGGAATCCAAAATCATCGGGAAATATGCGGGAAGAAGGCGGGAATTTCAAAAGTCATCGGGAATTTTTTTCATATGGAAGGAACCATACTCACACCTTTTTAAAATGATTTGAGTAGTTTTTGTCATTTACTCGGTCCACCGATCTCATTGTTCAGCCTGTTCAAAACGTACCGCTTAAAGCATCTTCAGCGGTTGTCTGTTTTAACATCTTTATAGTTTATTTGCTTCAGAAAAATTAAAAAGAACCAGCTAAAACAGACATACTTTGCGTTCCCCGCACCGGTGTAGTATTTCTTGTTGTTAAGCCCACCAACATTATCATCTTGTCAATCATACAATATCCAGAGATCAGAAGTTTTGTTTTTTTCAGAGACCGAGGATTTTTCGCAAACTTTTTACCATGGATTGGTTTGAGTGGTGGTGAGTGTGTGAATTTAAACGATATTAGATAGTGCTGATATTGATAGATAGCGCCACGCCAACCTATGACAAGAAGCACTTTCTGCGACGTTTCAACATGCCAAGGGATATGATCCTAGACATTATGCGACAACTAGAGTCAACTGATGACTTTTTCCAGCTATTGCGATGCAGCTGGATATGTTGTGCCTTAGTGTTACATAGGTGCACTGCAGCCTAACGGATGTTGGCGTATGTCCTCAGCTAGTTCTCTCGACGAAAACTTGGGGTTGGTGACCTCAAGGAATTTTTGCAAATCTGTCCTTAAGACTTACGGCCCGCAGTATTTACGCCCACAATATCGGAAAAGGTTAAGCAACTGATGGACAAAATTATCTCCCAAAAGTTTGAAGAAAATCTTGTAAATTCAGTGCACTTAGAAACTCAGCGAACTTATCAGAAGCTTGGTATACTTTCTAGATTTGACTTAGACTTTCTCGAGGTAGAGCTATTCTCCCTGATGTCAAAGGAACATACCAAATATCAGGAAACTTTCCAGAAAATCGGGGAGCTTTCAAGAAATTAAGGGTTCTTCCTAGAAATTCATACAACTTTCCTGAAGTTCCGATTGTTTCCCAAAAATTCAGGGCATTGTCCACACATTCAAGGAGCTTACCACGAGTTCAGTGAAGTTAACAAAAGTAAAGGGTTCTTCACAGAAGTTCAGGTAACTATCCAGAAACTCAGGGGGCTTCCAGAAGTTTAGAAAACTTCTCAGATTATTTTGGGTATTTTTTAGAAGTTCATAGAACTACTCAAGATGTTCAGGGAGCTTCCCAAAAATTCAAAGAACAAAATTAGAGAACTTCCAATAGAGAACAGTCAAAAAATTCATGAAGCTTTCCAACACTTTGTGGATCTTACAATTTCATGAAACTTGCTATACATATACAGAACTTCTTAGAAGTTCAGTGAACATGTAGGAGTCCAAGAAACTTCCTTGAAGTTCAGGGTTTCTCATGAATACAAAAAAAATCTCAGAACTTCAGGAAATGCTCACAAAAATCATGGAACTCCCCCAAAAATCAGGAAACTTTCCAAAAGGTCAGCAAACATCTCAGACATTCAGAACTTTCCAGAAGCTCGAAAAACTCCCGGATGCTCAGGGGATTCAGCAATTCAGGAAATTGCTCAGTAGTCCTGTGATCTCCCAAAAATTTCAGAAAACTTTCCCCAAGATCGGGGAACTTTCCAGAATTTCAGAAAACGGCCCAGATAAACAGGAAACTGGATTTTTTGAGCATTTGTAAAGTTTAGGAAACATTTTAAGAATTTTTCCATAGCTTCCTAGAACTCCAAAGAAACTTTCCAAGCGTTCCGAAAACATCCCAAAAGTTCAGGGTATTTAAGTTTTAAGAAGAACTTAAACTTCTTACTACTCGATAATTTTTCGAACCCAACAACAATAAAGAAACCCATTACTTTTTAATCAATTTAATAGAATTTCCACCTATTCACAATCTTGGAGATCATTAAAAGTTCTTGACAACATCTCGGTAATGCTAACTATTCCACAGAAATTCCACGGCTTCGAAGATTTTTTTTTTCAATTTCTCAAAGTTCAAAGTTATTTCAATATGTGTAATATTCTGCTTTTTATCACAGAATATGTACCTGCTGGAAGTTAAAAAAAAACTTCTGGGAAGCAAAATTTTCTAAGTTCCCGTCATTTCCAGAAAGTTGTTCCTATTCCACGGATGATCAGCAAACTTTTTGGAAGTTCATCCAAGTTTCCAGAAACGTTAATAATTTTTCAGCAATTCAATGAACTTCTCTAAAGTTTCACCATTTCTCTTCTCGAAAGACAAAACTTAGAAGCTTATATAAGTTCTGATATGACGCTAAATAGATCCGGTAAAAAACAAAATTTGCAAACACCAGAGCGGGGCAGCGATTTTTTTGCGTTTGGTCTAAACAAATAAATCCAAACCACGATTTGAACCACCTATCTAGTCTGCTGTATGCGCAACTAATGTGCCATATAACGCACCAGATGTGACACAATAGAATGCAAGCAGGATCGATTAGTTAGTTGTGATTTCCGGTTTTGAAATGCAACGAGTTCTTTTTCATCTCTCAATTATGTGCTCTCAGGTATTGTTTTGGTCATATCTCCATGAAGAATTATCCAATCATAATGAAGTTTTGACCAGTTATTTGAAGATTTTATAGCTTTAATTTGGCACCAACTGAAATCGGTACACGAATAGCTCAGTATGTAATTGGAGGCTAAAATGTTTGATTACTATTATAATAGGCCGCAAAGTACTGTTTAGTTCATATCTTTGTAAAGAAATGTCCGAATGAAAAAAATGCAATATCATTCTATGGGAATGTTGTAGCTTTCATTTGCCGCCAACAAAACTGAAATCGGTTCACAAATGGCTGAGAAACCGATGTCACATTATTGTAACGCACACACACACATACATACATACACACAGACATGTGCTAAGCTCGTCGAGCTGAGTCAGAATGGTATATGACACTCGGCCCTCTGGACCTCGGATAAAAAGTCAAGTTTTCAAGCGATCTTAATACCCTTCTTTTGGTGTAAGAAGGGTAAAAACAGGTTAAAGGCTGTATTTATTTACGAACACGTTAACCTGGTCATAATTTGAGAGCTTTTGATGCTAGAGTACCATTTTTGCTTTAGTATGGTTGTGTAGGCAAGCACAATCATACCCTATGCCCTATCAGAATATAAATCAATCAAAAAGCGAGAATCAATAGAGGAGAAACTCTGATAAGAAATTTCCTGAAGGAATATAAAAAATATGGCAGCGGACGTGGAACGGAAGAAAACCAAGTGAAACTCCAAAATTTACATTCGAGAACGGAACCATACCATATAGCTTCTGAAGACTGAAAAGTTCAATGCTTCGTAAATAAAGCAGAACGTGCTGTTTAAATTTCGCGAGCATCTGGACACCTGGTTTACAAGAAAAAATCCAAAAAATCTAACTACATCCGAAAATACATTAAAGCATGATAGGATTTTGCCAAGCAGCACATGGATTGAAAGGTAGATTGGGATGAAGTGATTTTTTCCGACGGAAAAAAGTTTAATCTCGATGGCCCTGATTGCTGCGCAAATTATTGGCATGATCTGCGGGAAAATCTTCAGGTAGAGTTGAGCATAAATTTCAGTGGAGGCAGTCGTATGGTATTCGAAGTAGGCTCCTGTGAACGGCAATGACCTCTTCATTTGACTCAAATGTCTGCCCGTCGATTGACTGTTTCAAATTTGGAAACAAAAAGAAGTCACACGGGGTCAAATATGGAGAATACGGCGAATACGGCCGGCAGTTCGTAACCCATTTCGACCAAAATACGCCGTGGAGACGGCGGAGGTGTGACCAGGTGCGTTTTCATGATGAAAGATCACTTATTTCTTTGCCAAATTGGGCCGATTTTTATGCAACGGCGACGAATCCGCCCAATAATTCTTCCCTTCTTCAGGTAGTCGATGTAGATCATACATTGTGAACCCCAGAAAACGATAACCTTCCGGACAATACAACGGCGACGAATCCGCCCAATAATTCTTCCCTTCTTCAGGTAGTCGATGTAGATCATACATTGTGAACCCCAGAAAACGATAACCTTCCGGACAATAGGAAAGCCTCCGCCTTCTTCGGAGCGCATTTGACTGGTAAAGACCAGTGTTTCGACTGTTCCGAGAGACGTGTGTACCAGTGGATCCATGATTTGTCAACGGTCAGGAGAACGACTCAGAAACTCCTTCAGATTGCGCTTAAACAACGTCAAACACTGCTCTGCAATAGTCTCATAGTTGAGCTTGCTGTCCAGGGTGTGCAAACGCGGCCCAATATTGTTCGATTCTGCGGAGCTCTGGCGTGTTGGGAGGGTTCTTGTCCTTGGGCACCACTTGAACGTTGTTGGCAGCATACCACTCCATGGCATTTTTTCCGTAATGGCAAGATGCCAAATCCGGCCAAAATAGAACGAACAATTCTGTCGCTTTAGGAAGGCAGTAGACATTTTTGTAGGCACTCGCTCAGATAAATTTTCTGGTTGACGGTTCCGGTTGCAATGTAAACGTTGCTTTTCAAGCCACAGGTACAGATGAAGTGCCAAACCAGAAATTTCTTCGCGAACTTTGACAGTTTAATGTTCTTGAAAATATCTGCCAGCTTTCCGGTTGCCGTATAAAATTCCTGCCCAGGAAGCTTTTTATAGTCTGCTTTGACGTATGTTTCATCGTCCTGTACCAAACAATCAAACTTCGTCAGCATCGTCGTGTACAACTTTCTTGATCGTGCTTTGGCCGACGTGTTTTGTTTATCGTCGCAATTCAGAGTCACCACTATCTGGTGATAAGTTGAGAGTTCAGCTCGTTTTTAAGTTCTATCTACGGTTGAAGGCGCCACTCCCAGTTTCTTTGCGACATCTCAGACGGAGAGGTTGGGGTTTTGCTCGAAACAGCGGGAAACTCTTTTTGAAGTCGCTGTGGCCTCCGGCTTCCGATTTCCTCCAATCCAGCTTTCCTGGCTCGTCAATAAACGTTCACCGAACACTTTCCTACGTTGGTTGATTTAACCACATTCAACAATCTCGCCAATTTCGCCAACAATAATTTCGCGTGAGAGTAGTTTGGATTTTCACCATGCACGTGCAAAATTTGGATGCGTTACTTCTCTTCCTTCGAACGACATTTTGATAACAGAAGTGCTAATCTCAAAATCAAAATAGAGGCATGATGCTACACACACAAATCTTCAAAATGATGGGTGTGCAAAATTGTTTAATGCCAATGAAAAGAAATGCGTCAAGTTTAGAAGTCGACCAAATTGTTGATCCGAACACCCTTTATTATACGAACGAGTTTTGACGAAATTTAATGGCTTTATTTTAATGGATGACGAAACATATGTCAAAATTAATTATAAACAATTTTACCTGAAAACTGGTCGTGGGGATGTCCCTTTGGTTTTTGCTGATAAGTTTGCTCGAAACTAATGATTTGGCAAGGAATCTGCAGTAGTGGCCTTGAAACCAAGGTTTTGTCATCATCTACACAATGACGTCGAAAATGCAGATTTTACCCTTTTCTAGCTATGCTGGTTCTGGTATGCTGCAAACAATGTTAATTTGTCGCCAAAGAGATTAATCTTCGAATTACCCTGAGTTCAGACCAGTCGAACAATATTGGGCATATTGTCAAGCAAAAACTTCAAATAAGCGGTAAAAAGTGACAAATGCACAAAACATGCGTTTAAAGTGGAATAAGTTTGCCAGTACAGTGTCACCAGCGACTGTGCAGATCATGATGGCATTGATCACAAGTGAAGCGCGACAGTTCGTTCGAAACAGTTAAATGTAATGACTTGTATACATCGTTTGAAAGCTGAATAAACCCTTTTGTTTGAAGTTTTGATCAACCGTGTATGTTGTTTAATTCTTGAGTTATGATCTCTTGAATGCGTCCAAATTTAATTTGAATCGGGCTTTATGGCATAGAAAAAATTGCAAAATCTTTCACTTGAAAAGGCACCCTCAAAACTCGTTCAGCGGTTCTATAAATTTTTAATAAAAAAGCACTTTTTGTTTAACAAACACACAATTTTTGCACCAGTCTTATGGCGAAATAAAACAAGGTCTGTTTTCTAAACAAGGAACAATCCTACCAAAAAATACGACATTCTGACAGATTGTAAATTCTGCTTATAGGTCGGTATCATGTGTCTGAAAGAATTTTTCTCTTTCCATCCCAAACCTATGTTGAATTCCGTTTACTGAAACGGAAAAATAAAGAATCGAAAAGAAATTTCTGCAGCAGTATCCACCTGAAACAGATTGATCTAAATAGAGTTGAACATCAAATTCCAATTACGTGCAGTCTCTAGTCTGGGTCAACGTATTTTACATTTGCAGACTTTTTTTCAAATTATACATTAAATAATTGTCAGCGTACCTCAGTTTACTGTCTTACTGCCGTTCGAAATTGTTTTGATTCAAAAACTATGTTTTTATTTCTCCTCAGCAATGTTTTCCATGCATTATTCTCCATCTCATATAGTAAAAAATTTGGCGAAAAATCACCCACTTATAGTAAGAAAACAAATTTCGTTTTATTATTTTTACATATAAAAATAAACTTTATTCGGCAAAGTCATAGCTAAGCTTAGTACAAGAAATAACATGTCCCGTAAACTATCATTTTTTTTGTAACTCTTTTTGTTTCAAATTACATTATTTTTTATTCAATATATTATTCCTAGGTGCTCCTGCTGAAGTAATTAACATTTCAGCCTTATATGCTATCATTTTATACATTATTAGTATTAGCATTAGCATTGACGGCGGTGCCAACCGTGGAGGGATGCCAGCGATGAGGCATGCGTCGTCGAAGACACTGGCATGCCACCACAGTGAAAAACGAAACCAACTTCCGGAAACGTTGCTTTTCGCGGACAGCAACCACGAGAACGCTCTCCGATCATGCCCGGCCACGACGTCCGTGCAACTGCGTCGGTGATCAGGGAGGACCTTTGGTATCTACCTCGGGAGACCCGAGGGAACGTAGCCTTCGGTAGATATCAAAGAGAAAAGAGTTGAACAGCCTGGAGAATAGCTGAACAGGATGCACTGTTCGGTGCTGGAGAACAAAAATACGTATCCGAATAGCACGGTCGCTGGGAGCATCCTAGTCTACAGAGGGTATGAGCGACGTACTCCATTGATCTTCCGGAACGGCTGGGACTGTAAGCATCGACCGACAGTCCATAGCTCCCTATGACATTATGGCTGTAGCGCCATTAGCTCAACCACTCTGTGGTGCAGGTATAGAACAGCGCCGACCCGAACATGCGGCATGATAGCCCCTCCCCTCCATCACAGCGACTCACACATACCTGACGCTCAGAGCATCACTACCGCCTGGTTGGATCTAGATCGGTGACTTGAGCTGAAAAGTACAAAAGCATCCAGCAATCCACCAACTGTCAAGACATTGCAGTTCAGCGTCGACTACAGCATGTTAGACAGGTTTTCAAAATTGTTGATTGTTGATTGTAGCAGGAAACGTACCTAATAGTGAACCTTTGATTAAACTCGATGAAGTCATCACTGTTAATAACTACTAACGGCGAAAATTTGAATCCAAACTACCGAGAATAAGAGATATAAGCGGCATCTAAAAACAAAATTTTCAAACCGAATTAACTCCAGACATCATGATACAGTGTCAGCTAATGCAGGTGTACGAATTCAGCTCTGCGTAATAAAGTGAAATTGGCAATGATATACAAGGTATAAGAAATATGCTATCATTTATATATTATTGTGCCAATATTATTTTACCTATCGTATTCAGTATTTTTAAAAGGGTTTAATTTACCTGCGTGTAAGAATTACAGTTGATTTCTTAAAACTAGTTTCATCTATAGAGAGATTGATCATCGCAATTGAAGATTGCGATGTTTTAGTCTATACGCCTATCTATTGATTTTGGATTTAGACAAGGGGAGTTTTTTTAATTTTTTGTTTTCCGTCGGCCTATTTCACTCACATAATGACCAATCACCGACGCCAGAGACGACTCCTCCACCTGGACCCTACCTAACGAGTCATGACTATGAGAGCCTGGACCAACGGCTTTGCTTCCGCGAAGACGACGATTGTTTTTTCGCCTCAGAAAAAACACCGACGTCGACTGGATTGAACCCAGACCACTGGGGTGCCAGTAGCAGATACCCCTACCACTACACCACCGACGCCATCTGGGAGTTTTCTATAGAACATTTCTTAAATTCAGTTTCTTGTGGTTTCTGCAAATTTTCAAATGTTCTACACTTTCGTTTATCATATAGAAACACATAAATATGCTGAGAATAGTCTATTGTTGTCTCTTATTTTGAGATATTAAAGTATTTAGATAAAAAAGAGTATGCAGCGCAAAATTGCGTAAAAATCTTTATTATTTGAAAATTTCCGCAGACGAAACTGTTTGCATATGCAAGTATGAATCTGTCACGGTTGTTAAATCCAAAATCCGCAACCGTTTGTCTCTACGCTATGCCTTTACGGTACCATATAATATTATTAAAATGAATAAAATGACTTTGTTAGGAATGCCCTGGTTCGTTTCTCTGACCTATGAAGCTGTTTCGCGCCATGATATATGTGTTGCTAGAGTGAAGGTGAAGTTTTGTATTTAATAAAGATTAAAACGGTTTAGCTAATTAATAATACATGCAGCGCATATCAAAATGACGAGAAAAACAACAACAAAAACAAAAAACAACAAAACACCGTTGTCAGGAGAATTGAAAAATCGTTCAAGCAAATCAGTTGACGACACCAAGAATGAAAGCGATACTATAATGATGATCCTCATCAGTGGAAATATCTATTGCAGGCTTGCATGCTTTGAGGAAATTATCTATCACTAATTTAAATCTGAACCATCTGTTTTGTATTATTTTATCTATTTTGGATGTCATTGCCGACGACAAACAAGAAGAAATAAAGCAAAAAACAACGTTTGGAATAAGTCAATTAGTCGTTTTAAGATTATTGGCTTAGGCACCCAAGGAACAGCGAGAGACAAACGTGTGCATTTGTATTTAACAATGATTGATTCATACTTTCATATGCAAATAGTCTCGTGTGCAGAATTTTGCGGAGTTAGTTATAGTATTTTGTACGCTAAATAGATGCATTTTTTAAGTAAAACCCTCAATATCTCTAAGCATATAAGAGATAACAATAGACTATTCTCAGCAAATTTGTGTGTTTTTCTATGATAAACAAACCATAGAATATTTAAATTCGCAGAAATTCACCACGAGAGGTTGTACTCAAACTCTGCCACAGAAAGATACTTGAAAAACGATAAGAAACTTAGCAATGAAACGTAGTTACGAAGAAAATTTTTGATCACGCTTTTGCGCGTTTGGTAATAGTGAGTGCCGGTGATTTTCTATGTTTTTGAAAATGATTCTTTGAAAGATTAGAAACCGACAAAACTTGGAAACAAAAACTTAGAAAAATAACTAGAATTCCAGGATGAAAAAATATTTCGATTAAGTGGACTACAATTTCAACCAGAGTCAATGAAAATGGTTTAATAAATCACAAAAAATAGCCACGACAACAAATATGTCAATTATAACCTAACCCCACATCCATCCAAATTCGGAAATACCTTCCACATAGAATCTAAATTATATCTGCAGATTTACTAACATTAAAAGTATTGCAACCTTAATTAAACGAAGCGTGAAATCATGAGTGCGAGACACACCAGTTTCCTTTCAAAAATCATAGTACTAATTGCCCATCATGACTCTCAACAATTTGATATTTAACCTTCACGAAACACTGATTGATACAGTTCATTATAAAAAAACTCTTCATCATATTAATGTGAATAATTTTCACCTTCGCTGACCACCAAATAAACATTAAAAACCACATGCAAAAACATTAATTGCTGAAGTATGTATGTGCCGGAACAAACAACATGGACCACATTTAACGCAAGAGTGATTGTGACAGAATGAGATTTTAATTTCGTAGCCGGAAAAGATTTCCTGCAGATAAAATGTTGCACACTTTGAAACCTAACTCTCGTTCTATTTCTGTTCTAAAATTCTCTCTAGCTCCAGATAGAGGACTATGATGACGCAGGAAACTCCCAGAGCTACTATATGCACTCGTCACCGCATTCGACAGTAAGTACATGTACAAATTACACGCACATTGTATTTCACTAAACAATGATCACGAACGATGACGAAGAGTCAGAGCACGTCCAGCACATGCTTCACTGATTCCGGACAAAACACCAGACAGCTCTGCCACGTAACTCCTAACAGTAGCATACCTTTACTCGCCACCCAACGAGTATGTACATAAACTAGGTGAAAATAAATGGCACGGAATCGTACTTTTGCACCCTTTCTCCATATCTCCATTGGTCTATTGGTTGCGAAATACATGCCACAACACCGTCATCATGGCAATTAGTCCTTTCACCCATATAAATCGTAAATACAACTTTTCTGTAACGTACGTAAATATGAACGAACATTCTTTCGCTTTCACTTTCGCTTTTCTTTGTTGTGGTGGTACGCACACGTTTGATCCTAGATCTCGATAATGCAACCACGCCGAGTTCATCGAGCATCTCGCGAGTTTCAGGCTTCTTCCGACGTCCTGCAGCGACTGGGCGTCTACAAGATATATCAGAAAATATCAGGCGAAACCAGCAACGGTTCAATCCATCGGGCCCAGGATGTTCCCCATCGATTCCACCGGCACTTCATCAGCACACCTGCGGTGAATTCTGAAATCTTCCGGCACATTTCAGCGACCAGGTGACACCTTCGCTGACTTCCGACAATGCTGGAATTACAAGCCCGGTTACGATCGGCGTGAGTTCGCTCGAAGCGACCTCAAAACATCACCGAAGACCCGCCATCGGGGTCTGTTCAATCCAGTTCAAGCAACGCATCAAGGCCATATATCCGGGAACGGTGTGGTGCGGCGATGGCAACCAGGCCAAGAGCGAGAACGACATCGGATTCTTCTACATGACGGATGTGTGCTGTCTGGCACACGATCTGTGTCCGGCGTCGATTGCCGCCGGGAGCAATTTAACTCGACTGAAAAACAATGGACATTTTACCAAGGTGAGAGTGTGTAGGGTCTCATGTCGTGTTATAAGAAATAAAAGGTAAAATGTCGACTTTTGGGGCCTGTACTGAAAAAATGCACCAGACGTTGATCGCCGAAAAATTTATTTTTATGTCGGATTGAAACTTTCAGGTACCAATCCATATATACAGCGGATTATATTTTTGGCAGGTTAATATTCACTTTTCCACCGTTGAAAGCCTCGCACCTTTACTTTTTGCATAGACCTCATTGCAGCTTCCAGGCATGCATTGTCGGTGGAGCTGACCTTTTTGTCAGCTTTCATCCATTCTTTCTTTAACCCAGCCCGTTCTTAAACACCTGACGATTTTCGAACTTTGGCTTGCTATATGGCCCAAAATCTTCCCACTTTCGATTAACTTTGGTTAATTTATGGGGTTGGTTGTTTTTGGTACAAATACATCGTTATTGTTTTGTACCAATCCAACGTCAACGCGTACGACATGATGCCAGGGGCCAGCCAAAATAATGTCGCCACCGTGAGACCGCAGCAGCGGCAATGACGCCTGATAACCTGATGCCAACTCGCTGTTGATGGCACCTGCCAGAGTACGCTTTACCTGGAAGCCACTACGGCATTGCATACACGCTGGTGATGCTATTTTTGCACTGTCTCTTCTTTCTCCTTATGTCTTTCGAATATCAACCGTGATTTAAAGTAACGCAGGAACTCTTCCCTGCATCGCCTGGTGCTCGCTGATGTAGGTTTCTGTCATCCATAACCACAACATTTATTTTCAGCACTGTACCTCGACACAGTCAGTTTCGGTGCTGGAATTACCGCGTTTGCTGTTTTGTTGTCGCCAGTTCGGTGCCTTGCGGACCTTGAATATACCAGCTAAATGGAAAACATTGCTTTCTGCAGCCGCGTCGCGAAACGAAAGGTTCGGCCACTGGAACACCACGACCTTTCAAGGCTTTCAGGGATCAAAAGTGCGCCGCAATTACGCCGCCGATAAAAGCGCTGACGGGCTGTATGACGCCGCTGCTGCCACTATTTTCGACTGGTGTACGCTGCAATTTTTTACCTGCGCTGTCGGGCAACGATGCGCGTTGATAAAAAATTTCTTCCTGAGACAAACACGGATGAATTGCGACACGGAAAATCAAAAACTGTTTTCATATTAAAATGTACTGGGACTTAAATCCAGCGAAAACATATTCTGCAAAGGAGAAGCTCAATACTTGAGAAACAAACCAAACACGGTATGAACACTATGAATTGTGGCAAACATAATTTCATTCATCAGAGTGCTTAGGTAATGTATTAAATATGATTGGGCAAAGATAACCTTCAAACTCTTCATATTTCTTCATATTTAACTAAATGCCAATGGTTTAATGTTATTTATAATTTTTGTCAAAAGAAATTAATATGTAATATGATATATGTAGACCAGTCGAAGAACAATGTCTCACATCAGATTATCACCAAAATAATGCACCGGACGGCTCATATCGCATCTGCCATAATTTAGGTGATATAGCTCGTTGTCTGAACGCTCGTAGTCTATTTTTGTTAGGCGAGAAAGTTCAAACCATATTTTATGACATACAAGACGCAAATAATATATTTAGACTGTATAAATAAGCAATACGATAATTGATGATTTACAAAGGATTAGCCAACCGACAAACCCAACTAATAAATAAATGATTCTTCCGTAAATTCTCTCATCGCACAAAGGCTACCCCATGGTTACCTCCAATTATATTGATAGGTGAACTTTCTTCTTCTTGAAACACTGCAGGGAATGAATAAAGAGTTTTCATGAATTAAGTAACCGCGAAAGCCATATTGTTTACGTTTGTCAGTCAGGCCTAATGAAAAACCTTGTCGATACCATTAAATAATACCACCAGTGACAAAATGGACAAAAAGACGGCTGAATTAAATATATAACTCACAACTGTTCTAAATTAACGGTAAATCAAAAAGTAAGATCAGGTGTTTTTTTATATACGATTTAGTAATGTTGCAGCGTATTGATAGTTCGGGTGCGCCTGTTCTGCCCATAATTTGAACTTTTGCACATTTTTACTATCCTAATTCTTGCCGTCAAGTTATTATTTAGCCAGGTTTTGATACTTTTAATGTTTTGAATTTTTTAATATTATATTTTAGATATTGTTATTTTTATTTCATATTTTCAGATAGGAACAATCTGTTTGGCTGGTTTTCTTCTATCATTGTCAGGATTTTTTTAAACCGATTTACTGCATAGCATTGTGTATATTTTTTAGGAATTTTAGATTTTAGATTTTTAATTTTAGAATTTTTAGATATTAAAAACTAAACTCTAGCTTTAGAGCATCACATTTGTAGGCACAATAGTAGAGTTGCTTATTTCAGCGCTGCAGCGCTCTATTTAGCTGTTTGTTTCACCCTTCTTCACACCGGTTGTTGCTATAGCAGGATCAATTTACTTACCCTATTCCATGGCAGAGAGATAGAAGTATTTTTTTTATAAAATATTTACCAAAAACCAATCGATTCAATTTAACAGAGCTCAGTTTTTATTTTTATATTCATCAGTTATCTCAAACTAAAGTTAGGGTTAAATTTTTAAGCAGACTGTTCTTTATGAAAATTGAGTAATATCGCAGAGAAAAAACAGATATTGAGTACATAATTGTACCGCAACTTGTCTCCTGAAAAGCAATGCATTTTGCATTCAATCCATTCGCAAAAGAGCTAAGTTGTTTGAAGGTTGTTAATATCAGAGTTCAAAAGCAGCAGCTTTTGAGATCGTACCAGTAGTTGTTATTTTCCATTTCAATTCCAAACCATCTTTATTATCTGGACAGATACACGAAGCATCTACAATGTGGAAGACTTTTCAGTGTCTCGCACACACCAGGATTGCTGAGGTGACAGCACTCTTTGTTTTACATCCGAAGTGGCATCAAAAGGTCCAAAGAACCACAATTTTGGGTATGCAATTTCGCGCTTCTTAGTTTTTAACTTGCTTAATATTGTTATCATAAGATGATTTTATCGCTATTCAGGTATCCAAATATATTATTTTATTGGTGAATTTATACATTTGTTGAATTTATCAATCGGAAACGCACATCAATAAAAATACAATACAACTGAATATATTTGAGAATATGCACGATGCACATATTTCAAATACGCAACAGTTCTTATATCATATATTATTATCAATGTATAAATCATTCATTCATTGCAATGACGATAGACTTGAAGGTTGTATGGTTTGTTATGAACTACATTTTTTACATTGCCGTACCAACCGCTTCACGCGCTGCAATCGGGCTGCTAAATTTGAGCACCTGACTCTTCCCGGTGCCTCGCTGCTAGTTTTCCATAGCGCGTTTACTGAAAGACCGGTACGGTTGTGAGTGATGATAGAAGCGAAGCCATAAACGGCTTTATGTTCTGTTACGATGCTCGAGAAAAGAGAATCCCTACTTGCGGCACGTCAGGTTTTTGCATATTTGCTATATGATCATGATTAATATGAAGAAAAATTAGAGACATAGCAATTTTCCTTGATAGACCGAATTTTAGATCCATAGACCAACATTAGAACATTTTCCCATAAATGCACAATAATAACACTGGACTTATTCGGAAAAATTTACTTACAGACGGACAAACATTAAGACTACTGCCTATTGTAAAAGATGCAGTTGCAGGGGCTTCAATCAATAAAAGCAAAACATTTAATAATTTCAACTTAAAAATAATAGTTTATTTATCAACTCACAAAACAAAAATGATTATTATAATAAAAACAATAAAGAAAAAAACTGCTCTTCCAGCATAGAAAAGTAAGAAAATTATGTTAATAATATAAATATCACCTAATTCATTCAAAAATCGTTTCCATCAGCTTTGACTACATTAGTGGTATAACCATTGTCTTGGATCACTTTCGCACTCTCTTCTCGCTGATTTTGGAAGGATTCACCGACGGATCATTCGCCAAAGATTTTCATTTGATTGAGATCCGGGATTGTGCCGGCTTATTGCATTACATCAATTTTGGTGATCTCAAACGACATTTGCCATAGTATGGGTGGTATATACAGGGATCATTATTCGCATAAATTGCCATTTCAACGCATTTGTATCAGCAATGTGGCAGTATTTACACCATGATCTCAGCGTAAACGCATTTCGTCCATTATCTTTTTATCCAAAAGAGTGGACCAACACCGTACCAGAAGTAATTCCAGACCGGCGATATTACCTGCTCCATGTTTAAATGTTTTGTTAAAATGTGGTTTGAAAGCTGAATTAACAGGTCGGCGAACCCAGCGTTTTCCACTGATCTGATTAAATTCACTTTTGAGTCATCATCCATCAAAGAAGATGTTCCAGGCAATTTCCTTACCATTTTTGGTCCATCCAGTCCAGATGTTCTCTAGAGGCATTTTAGACGGGCCTGAGATGCTTTCCGTGTGAGCATTAACCTTCAGGACTTCTTCCAACTCCAGATTCTTCTCAACAAGCCGCCGCTGAACTGAACCACGATAAGTTCAGCTCTTCGCCCAGATTCTCGTTGCTGAATTCGAATGGATCAATGCTAGAAAGTCGTTTGATGTGGCCATCGTCGTTAGAGCAGTTTCTCTTCTCTGGGACGTCCAGTTCTACTCGGTTTCATTTACGGAGAGTACGCAAAATAAATGTTGACCGTCCTAAGAATGCAGCAATTTCTCGTTGAGTTTTTCCTTTCGCCATTTGCCGGATATGAATCCTTGATTTCTCAGCAGTGATAGTCGGACCCATTTTTGGTGAATTTTCCTAGAACTGACGAAATATGATGTCTTGTTAGATGAACAATATGATGAAGAATAATACGACTCATCGATAAGCAACTTACTTCAGAGAA
The DNA here is from genome assembly GCA_034211315.2 of Aedes japonicus. Taxonomy (NCBI): domain Eukaryota; kingdom Metazoa; phylum Arthropoda; class Insecta; order Diptera; family Culicidae; genus Aedes; species Aedes japonicus. The sequence continues at coordinate 41,930 of JASCZW010009017.1, forward strand.
AACGACGGTATCGCTACAAACCGTGACAGCGTGAAGTGGTCTATACTTTTGTCGCACGTTTTTGGTCCTTTAGCAGCTTTCGATGCGTCTGGCTTGGAATATTATTTCCGAGGCTGAAAAGCTTGTAAATCTCATGTCGGTTAGTACATGTGTCGCCACTGAAACGCATACGTTTAATTCGAATCGGCGGCGCAGGGGACGCATGCATGAAAATTGCCCATGCTGTGGTCTTATTGTTTGTCCGTCACCGTAGGTTATCATTTACGCTTCCTTAAAACTGGTTGTTTATTAACAAAGACATGTCAAATTTCGTCTAATTTGTGACATCACTTTGCCATTGTTCTCCGCGATTTCTAGTATCATACCATTGAACCCGGTGCGAGCTAAGGCGTTACTGAATGAAAAACTACAGAACTGGTGTGCGTTTATGTTTTTTCCAATGAATATGGCAAATATATGTCTGTCACAATGTATTTTTTTTTTCTAAAACAGAGGTTGCGTTGATTAACTTTGCTGGTTAGTTTCAAACGGTTTTTCTTCTGATTAGAAGATTTCATAGATAACACATTTATCTTCAACGACGCCGTACCCGTCAGTTTGAATGTAATTTTTGCATAACCTTTAGATTAACTTCAGCATACATTGTTGAGAATAACCTGCATGGCACCCTGTCTCCTGACGAAGTATGGAGTTTAAATTTATAATATTTCCAAGCCATACTCGAGAAATACATATTTTGCGTTTTAGTTATAATGCATAATTTCATATTTGGTTAAAATTTATTTCATTTGTCGAGGAGCACCCCCTCCCTTCCATAGGGTGAGTCTTGAACCACCTTTAGGAAAATCCTGCGCTAGGAACCCCACATGCCAATGATCTCCATTAATTGATTTACTTTGAGCCAGCAGAAATTTCTGCTTTTTTAGAAACACAATTTCTACATTTTCAGACGGGGAAGTAGTTTGAACCACCATACGAACCTTTCTTCACCCAAAACTCCAAACAAGGTTTTTCATAATAGTAGGGATGACTCATGTTTGGTTGACATTTGTGTTCTTATTTGTATGAGAGATCTTGTGAGAGGAAAGGTCTCAAACCACCGAAGAAATATTTCTGCCCACAAAAATCCTCCACATGCCAAGTTTGGTTCTATTTGTTTGATTTTCAAACCACCATAAACAACCTTATCTTCAAAAACCCCCACATGCCACCCATCTCATTTGCTTGATTAGTTTTCAGTTATGGCAGAACTTGTTTTTCCTATTTGTTGAAACCCCACGGCACGAGGAGGAATCTCGATCCATCATGAGAACTTTCTCCTGGCTAAAAACCAGGCATTCACATTTTCATGGACAATAGTATGGAGAATTCCTGCTCTGCTGAAATTTGCTTCATTTGTATTAGAGCGTTTGAAAAGGGCTCATACGCCACCGCTGACTCAAAATAGATCGGCGCACAGGTCTACATTGTCACCGCTCGGTGGTCTGGGATTTTTAAAGATTTTTACATTTGTATGGGTGATTCCTGCAGCTGTCTTCCAATTCATCTCATGGTCGCAGTCGGATTTTCTATGACGGCGTGCAAAATTTACATTTGATGACATCTCATTACAATCACTAGGGTTCTGTAAGATGCAAACAATTTACTCCAAAACAAGTTATACTCAGATTATCATAAATTTTTACCCGCACGGACAAAAAAGTTATGATTTACAAAAATGGTGCAATTTTCTGCTGCGTCTTAATCGCCGGTGTTATTATTTATAACACTTCACTGAATACATATTCAGATGACAAATTGGTCTTTTGAATTTTAATTTGGTTTCAATTATGTCGTTATTTTTGCATTCAGTAAATAGTCTAAGTTCGGAACATGATTTTGTTTTAACCATGTATTTTTGTATTTAAATCGATGTTCCATTGAGGAAAGTGATAACTCTGTCAATATTATGCCTTTTAAGAGATGTATTTTTTTTGGTACAGAGTTTTTTTTTTTCATTGATCAATATAATTCTACTGTAAAATATTAAATTAATAAGAAAATTCTTCTCACTGAACATTCATTTTGATTCACCAGATTGACAAACAATTCTACAACTGCCTTAAAAACGGCCAACTCGTTGGTGTCAGAACCAGATAGATACACCTACTTCACTCTGCTGGAAGGCAGTGTTTCCGCCACGAGCACTGAAGGTTGCTCGTTCGAAAAAGTACTAAACTACCTAATTTGAACTCCAATTATTTTTATTCCGTGGATAATTTTCATATATTTGCATAAAAATGTTTTAACATACGTAGGACGAAAAAGCAAGACAAGCTGTGGCAGTGGTTCGACAATCTTATTCACAAAGCTTTATTCTTCTTTTTACAGGATAATCAAAGTGTATCATATGTATGTGCGTGTATGTGTGTGCGTGACTTTAATCACTAAACAAATTACGTTTGAGACGTAATCTAATTTATTAAAAATTTTATTTTAATATCGCCAATATTTTCCAGTAAACTGAAAGGCGAACCTGTGTGCAAAGCAAGCTACAACACAAACAAAACAAATGTTGCCAAAATATACCGTAATTAACTGTGAGCAATTTCTTTTTCCTAATCAGATACCATTATTTTACAATGTGGTATTCTAGAAGGTACAAACCATTGACACAATTCGGGTTGTGCGCCTTGCCACTAATTATCGCCATTGTTGTTCGCATGCTCGTGCAAAACGTTGCATTATACTTTCATTATCATACCACGGACGATAGACTGCGCATCAAACAGGTGACCGAGGTGTACGTGCGCAGGGAAGAGGGGAAATGGCAACACGAAGCTAAAAGAATGGAGCTCCAAATACGAGGTGGCTTTGAGCGATTGATGCAGCATTTTATGTTCAAAATAACGTAACAGAACGAGAAACGCAAAGTCAGGTTGAAACGAACGCATGAGCTATTCTTAATTTTCCTTTCTTCGTTTTGTCCACATAACGGTTAAGGCAGCAACGAGAAGACGGTGGTAAAGCCAGGCTGGAGAGTACAAGTACACTGTATTACATAGGTGTATGCATAACTTTTGGTACGTCAATGTTGGCTCATTAGGCCTCTTCGGGTATTGATTATTATAAAAAGATATGTATTCTTGAGAATTTAAGTAAATATCAGTTGAAAAAGAACTGACAACCTATTGATTTTGAGCATGAGCATGACTGACCGCTCAAGATTGCTACCCGCTATTGCTGATAAGCTGAACATATACAGAGAACCGCCTGATGTTGCTGGGACTATATTAAGGTACCCGACCAGGAGGGTATAACATTAAAAAAAATTATAACAAACCTTGTTACGACTACTGATTATGATAATATAAATTTGTTTTAAAACGTTTGCATTTGTGAATAAGATTGTACAAACATACCTCTAACAAATTGAAGATATAATGCCCTGGGAGGCAGAATCTGCGTAAATAAATAAATATGAATCTCTAACACTAGCTGATATGATTTTTGCTACATCGTAACAAAACTGTTTCAAAGTTTTTTTTGTTTGTGTTAGAGATCTATATCTTCAGTTTGCTATAGTCTCGATTGTCACTCAGTAGATTTTTTGTTACCAATTTCTTGTTATTTTTAACAAGATCCGCGATCTAAAAATTCTTAACAATCTCTATTGTAAAAACAGCGAAACTGAATAACAAAACTAGCAATAATTTTGTTATTCCCTTTATTTGGGTAACACTGCGGCG
>JASCZW010009018.1:0-45674 GCA_034211315.2 Aedes japonicus
ATCATCTAGCAAACGAACGACAAGGAAAGCATGCCAAAAGGAAACTTAAAAAATGGCGACCGTCAAAAAACATTCAAACATTGAACTAAGAACTGATTTTTTGTCGATATTTCAAAACTTTTGCATGAATTGGTTGGAAATAAATATTGAGATTGAATATCCAAACAAACCTTCAACAGAACAATGGCTTTCAGCTGGCCGATCATGTCAACATAACAATCACTATCCACAGGGCTCATGTTTAAGCCCCCTTTTGTATAATGTATATGTCAAAGACTTGGGCTCTAGGGCTACACTGCAAAAAATAGTTAAATCTTAATGGCATTTATATGAATATGGTGTTTTATATACATCTCAATAACCAAAATATTGATTAGCAATCAGACTCAAATAAATGCACAAAATTGGAGTATTGAAAAGCGCTTGATTTTACACTCCAATATCTATGAAAATTCTACGAGTTGAGTTTTCCAACGATTTCTATTTGAATTAATTAAAATGCATTAATTTTTCAATGCATGCAACAACAATTATCAATCACCATGGAAAACCAAAAAAAAAAAAAGAAACATGGAGAAAAAGCCGTGCCTAGATCCATGAACGGCAGCCATGAATTCGAGAACAAGCAGAAGTACGCCGTAAACTCAATCGCGTAATCGGGAACTAGTTCACGTTTTCGGGCAAAAATCATGAAAACGTGAACTAGTTCATGGTCCCTTTTCATTTTCGTGAACGCTTTTGTTTCTGTGTATGCACCTCGAGTGACGCTTCTTTTTTAACCTTCTCGTAGCGTTGACCGGATCATGACAAAAATGCTTTACAAAATGGCAAAAATAACATTTTGATTGTTATTTTTTTTTATTCTCCCATGCGCAGAAGTAACGATCTTTGATGAAGTTTGCAGAAGCAGATAATTTCTCATCTCCATGCGAATTGTAATTGCATGGCGGACAGTGTGTTAGAACTGTGAATGAGATGCGCACTTGGAACATTGATTTTCGTCATAATGGATCGATCCGGATCAATTGCGGTGGAATACATCTGAATGAAGCCACTCGAACTGCAAAAACTGGTTGGATTAAACAAGATACTGATATCGAAATTACGACTCTGATGGAGACAGCGAGAAAATTTAAGGGAAGCGCTACTTCAAACCTTCATTATATGCGCAAATATAAAACAACCGTGAAAGTCCCTCTCGTAGGTCAAAGTTCACACCTTGCCGACGGTGAGAGGGCTTATCTCATGCTATAAACCTGCATGTGAGACCAAGAATTTAACCAGTAGTGAAAGTATCACATATTCTAGTCATTTTTTCACTGCCACGTCGTAGAACGTTTATATAAAGGCACTAACATCAGGTGTGGTACTGGCGGGCTAGGCCGCAATTCACTCTTAGACTTCTTACTTTCAATCTTAGGGAAACGACTAAAAGTACACTTTTCATTTTCGTGGCAACTTATGTTGTTGTTTATCCATTTGTTTTATGTAAGTTACAATTTTTTTGTCATCTTCGAAAAGGGTGAATGTTTTGATGGAGGTAATCTGACTGTTCGAAGTGAAGCACATAGCCATAGAAAAGTGTTTCTTTAAGACCGTCGATGACAGGCAGGTACATAAGAAATAGGACGCGGAGGGCCCGCTGAGGAAAGACCTTTTGGTTCAGTCCCGTCTCCATGGGGGGCTCTGGGAGTGGACGGTGGTTTATTGCTGGAGCGGGTGGTGCTGGGAGGGGGTATTGGGGGTTCCGTGTGGGGTGGCGGCGGGATTTGGGATTGGGGAATCCAGGTCTGGGAACGAGTGGGGGGCGTCCGATCGGGCACATGATCTTTTGCCGGGCTGCCCGGTGCGGGGTGGGCAAGGGGAAGGTATCCTCCATCTTGCCTGCCCTGCGTTGGGTGGTTTGTTGGAGGATTGTGTGCGCGATCGGATACTACCGTTCAAATGCCCTTAGCTCGTTTTCGGGCTTGTGTCTTTCAGTTTCGAGGCCTGCCGTTGCCCTATACGGAGCTGTCAATGCTTTCTCTTCGTTTCTCTTCGTTCTCGCGGTGGATTGCGGTGCGCTCCTGGAGCCTCTCATGGGGATGGGAGATTGTCTGCTTCTGACGAATTTCATCATAGATCGGTACTCCGCGCATGGGAGAATACAAAAAAACAACAAGCTGTACAGGGCACTACTATGGTAATTTTTTTCTACCAATGGCTGTAAAATGAACGCAATTTACATGGGACAACCTGACCGACTTACCCTTATAACACAGCTAAAAATGGAAGCTCATTACATACTAATTCAAACTTTTAGGAGTATTATTAGAAGAAACCGCAGTCCTGTAAGTAGCCCGATATCGACCTTTTGAAAGCATTTGGATGTGATGAGTGTTGGGTTTGGATGTATAAGGGAAGGGCTGTACAGAGAATTTGTTGGACAATACAAGGTACCTTCCACGATGAGATTTGGTTTTTGAAATAGACATTTCATAAGATAGGCTCATGCAATGTTACAAATAATCCAAAATCTAAAAGGTACCAATTGATCCCGCTCTCAAAAATTTGAAATATTTTCAAGAAGTCGGAATAAAAACCTCATTATAAAATGGCCAATTGGGCGCAATAACAATTACTACTAATTTGTTGTTTTCACACGGGTTTCCTTTTAACTTTTTAAGCATTAGTACTTCATTCAGGCATAAATCACGAATTAATGTACCAGGTACTGGACGAACACTTGTGCCTACCCAGTGAAGGGCCCGGATACGACCACCCATAGAGTATCGCACGAGCTCACGAGTGCAACGGGAAGGACTATAGGTGTATAGACCTGGGGTGAGTCCCCGGATACGTAATCTTAGCAGGAAAGCACGGGCTATACACTGAACAACGACAATTACAATTACAAAGAAACGAAGAGTCGTTGTGAAAATATCACCAATAATCTCACATACACCCTGCATGCCACTAACATCTTGTTTCTCTTCTTTTTTTTATGCTACTAACTCTATGCTGGCGGGTTGGCAACCACTATGGCCCCGAGTGGTTGCGAAGTTCAAGCTCCGGACGCGGTCTAAGTAGCCGAGAATCGCGGTGAAATGGAACGACAAAAGTACAAAGGACCTTCTCAACCATGACCTACATGCAGTTTTTGTAAGGAAAGGATGCAAAGACTGCACACAAAGAGAAGTATCATCAGTCAGTTTATAAAAAATCAAACAGAAATCAAATAACACAGAAATTTTATTAACAACATACATATGTGTGAAGAGAGAGAACTTACGTAATTTAACATAAACACACTAAATATTTCAGGTCATTTTGTAGCAACGCGGCCATCTCATACCAAGACTTCTACAAACCCCGTGCCCTAACCTAATCCTTATCCTTTCCCATGGTATTCAAGTGGTCCGCATAGACTAGTTCGCTATTACCCCTTCCTAACTCTCAGCTTTGGATTGACTTGCGCTCTCATTAACCCACCAAACGCTGCAAAATGAAAAATGAAAATGAAAATATAAAACAACCGTGTAAGTCGAAGTATAGTTTAAAGTTTATCATTGGCTTGATTAATCAAACCATGTGATCAACCTGTTATTGACAAAAATGTATCGCTAGAGGAGAATGTAAGTATGATCTATAAAATATGAAGAATAATAAAACATATATGTGATTAATCAATTTGTTTATTATTCCGTCGAGAAAACTAAGGATTTTCAAATTAAAGAAACCCTCCGTAAAATTTTCAATTAGGTAGATTTTTTATCCTAAAAAACAGATAAGCGATTATAAGCAAGCTTCAGAAATAAATTAATATTAAATTAAATGTGCATATAAAATTATGGGAGAACAGTGGAATGACCAACTCAATAAATATGCTCAAATCTTGAAAGATATGCTCTCATGGATTATTTCAATTTTTAAATAAAACAGAATAACTCATAATTTTGTAGTACAATAAGGCCCTAAATACGCAAAAATATGATCTAAATTGAAGAAATTCTCCCGACACATGTAAATTATGGTTTTATTAAAATACGCTTTTACCATGCGTTAATATTCATGGTTTATAATAAATTTAATTCACATGTATTGCATACAACAAGGCTTTAAGATAGTATCAACACTTCACTATAATTTCACGTATTTTCAGAATACTTAGATACAACCATGCAGAACTAAATCTGGGGCAGAACCCATCGTTGCGTTATGTATACGCCTACACGCTTAGAAAAAAGTACCCAGTGGAGCGGTTAAGTGTATGATGCCAACTTTGGGTATAAATCTCTTACTTCTTGTTAAATTGTACCCAAAAGCAAGTAATTTGAACCCAATAAGAGATAAACACAATTATATCAAACGTGCTTTCCACACTTAACTGCTCTTTTGGGTACTCTTTTCTAAGCGTGTATACTATGAGGAGTTGGCAACATATCACACCACTTTTCGCAACGTCTTTATACTATACCTATTTGGCTGCTTGACTACCAAACAGAGCGAAGAGAACGTGACGATGTGTTGCAACCTCCTTCCGTTACAACTCTAATCAGTAACTTTTCATAGCCGTGTTTTTACTTTTTACAAGCGGTGCATACTGTCCTAATAACGTGGTGCATCATATCCCAGTGTGGTGGTGCGTATTACCCCAATTGTTGGGTGCATATTGAGCAAATCAACAGGCGTTTTACCCCGGAATCGTCATGGGATCAAATTGGAAAAGGTTTAAAAAATTTTGCTTTCAAAAACCGCGTTGTTCAACTGTCTGTTACTTTGTAAGTGAACAACCATGATGTATTAATATAAAACAAAATGTCATTGAATTTTACATGACACCATTTTCAAGTCATGTAAATTTATGAAATTATTTAATTCGATATTTATTTTCGTGCTCCAAGTATGTGCATGAAAATGAATTTAAAATTACACAAAATTTAAAACTGTGTAGGTATCGAATTTTCTACAGAGAAAATTTCATTTAAATATCTAGGGGTCTGGTTCGATTCTAAGTGCACCTGTAGATCCCATATTGAGTATCTGAAGCGAAAATGACAGCAATGGATCAACTTTCTCTGCACAATTACCGGGACCTGGTGGGAAGCGCATCCGCAAGATCTTCTAACGTTGTAACGGACAACGATTTTGTCGGTTACGGAATACGGTAGTTTTTGTTTTGAGTCAGCGGCTCGGTCGCACATCATCAAACTAGAACGTATTCAGTATCGGTGTCTTCGATTCGCGTTAGGTTGCATGCACTCGACTCACACCATGAGTCTTGAAGTGCTGGTTGGCATGTTGCCACTCTCGGATCGGTTTACAGAATTATCTCTCCGGCTCCTCACCAGGTGTGAAGTTATGAACCCTCAGGTAATCGAACATTTTGAGAAGCTCCTTGAGTTGAATCCTCAAACCCGCTTAACGACCTTGTACCATTTGTACATAACACAGGATGTCAGCCCTTCGCTCCGAACATTTCCAATCGTGTTTAGCTTCTCCGATTTCGACTAATTCGGTTCATTTTTGATTTATCCATGAAGCAAGAGCTTCGTGGAATCCCGAAACATCATCGTCCTACGATTGCTCCGGTCATATTTGCTACAAAGTTTGCGCGAGTTGATTCCACTAAATCGTTCTTCACTGACGGATCATTGATAGAGGAGTCAGCAGGCTTTGGAATATTTAATAAAATTTATAGCGCCAACCGTAAACTTCAAGCTCCTTGTTCCGTATATGTCGCTGAATTAGCGGCAATACATTTACGCTAGAAATTGTTGCCTCGTTAACACCGGATCAGTACTTCATTTTCACGGATAGTCTCAGTTCTATAGAGCTATTCGCTCATTGAGCCGGTGAAGCACTCCTCGTATTTTCTCATGAAAATACAGGAGCTTCTAAGTGCTTTATCTTCACGTTATTTTATCATCACCATTGTATGGGTCCCATCTCATTGTTCAATTCCGGGCAATGAGAAAGCGGACTCGCTTGCGCTGGGCGCTATGAAAGGCGATATTTGTGATCGACAAATCGCCTTCAACGAATTTTTTCCTATTTTTCGTCAACAGTCACTCGTCAACTGGCAATTGAAATGAAGTAAAGGAGATTTGGAGCGTTGATAATATTCTATCATCCCAAAGGTGATGAAGAAATCTTGCTTTAGGGGGATAGATGTGGGTCGAGACTTCATTCGTGTCATGTCTCGCCTCATGTCCAATCATTATTCTTTGAACGCTCATTTATACCGGGTTGGGCTGAGCGACAGCAATCTCTGTGAGTGTGGACAAGGCTATCAGGACGCTGATCACGTTATTTGGTCTTGTGCTGAACATTGTGGAGTCAGATCTAAGCATAATGTCCCAAGTAACCATTAAGCACTAAAAGTGGCATTATATCAGCATTATATCTGCATATAAAGCAGCACTTAAATGTCTTGAAGCTCTATATTAAGATATAATGCTAATATAATGCTAAGAAAGGTGAAATAACGTGCTTATATAGTGCAGAAGTGACAGCTCGTAAAAAGCATTAGTTATGCTATTTTAATGCACCTCAGCATAACTGTCAGTTTTGATAGCCCGTTTTTGGCACTGCCAATGCATTTATAAACTGTATATTGCGATTTATTTTAAGAACTATTTCTTTTTTTGTTTCTTCTTATTGATGGTATTAGCAAAATAAAGGAGGATAGAAGCATGCAATAATGAGCTATAAAAAAACCACTTAGTGTACTAGTAATGAACGGGTGTATTAGTATGCGTAAAGTAATATTTTGTATATTCAATATACTGTGAAAATTTCCTGTACTGCGTCTTGAACCAAAGTATCATCTTGCATGGTTGGACCGCCGCCTTTGCTGCCTGTGCCTGGCTATAGGCGGTTCCAGAATTGTTATAGCTTTCATCTCCGTATCTACGAACGAATTTGAAGGCGTAGAACTGGCTAATGGAGATGTCGTTGTTTTTGTAACCAAATCATCAATATGTGTGTTAAGTATAGAAGCATCGTGGTTGCAATGCAATTTAACTCTACGTCTATAATTTCCAATTTTCTAAGTTTTTTTTTCACTTATTCTCGTCCATACAAGTTTTTGTTTACTCCAAATTACTTTTTATTGCTTTTGTAAACAAGTTCTTAGCATTATTTGATAGCCTTATATTAGCACTAAATACAGATATAAAACATGTATACTGTGAACATGGTAAAAACTTTAATGCATTATAACAGCCTTATATGCGCATATAATGCTGGCGATAATGCTAAGTTTTGGTTGGAGCTTGCATGCATTTGTGCTGCTAATTTGAAGCTTCATGCCTAACATATGCTAATATAGAATTTTAAAGCAACATTTATGCTGATATAGTGCTATTATCGAGCTAAAGCATAATGCTTATGGTTACTTGGGTGATTCCCTTCGGGCTCGAGGTAGACAACCCAATGTGCCAATTCGAGATATTTTGGCTGTACGTGATTTGGCGTCAATGAAACTCATTTATGTATTTTTGACTAACATTAGCATTAGATTGTTGCTAGTTTAACCAGTATATTTACTATAAGTTTTTTATATATATGTATGTGTGTGTGTTTTTTTTTCTTTTTCAAAAAATGTTCAAGTCAAAAGAAAGCCATAAATTGTATAGTTATAAGTGTTTAGATAATTAAGAATTTAAATTTAATGTGTTATGTAAACCATACTTGAAATTCCCACCCTCTTTCCCATCCGTAATTTGTAATTCCTAAACCCAAGAGTTGAAATTGTAGCAAAAAATGCAATAACAGTTTTTGCAATCAAATCTTGAGAAATCCGCATGATTCTGAAGAGGCAATTTTGCCCATCATGATCCAGAAAGCTTTTTATGGTATAAACAAAACCATTCAAGTGTGTGCAAGCGGTTATCGCTATGTGCCAAGTGCCGCGACAGTCGCAGCAACCGTTGGGTTTTTTTCAACCGCCAACAACTTCTCAATATGGGTGAGACAATGGCACAGAACGCCGCTACGCCATATGCCACTGTTGTTATTCCACTGTCAAGTGTTCTATTTTTATTTGCACTCGTCATCACCCTCCTATCGCCCTCTCATCTAGTCACCATACGTTTTATGAAATAAACGAAGCCATATAAGTGTGTGCGACCGACATTTGGCCGACCGACATCATTGTTGTAACGTTGAGTGCCTCGACAACCGAAGCAACTGTAGGGCTTTGATTCCGTTCACCTCAACTTGTTGTGGTGACTGGATGGTTATAATGAACAGCCGTCATGCTGACGGTCGCGGTTCGACTCTCAGTAGCGGCTCGTAATCTTTTTTTTTTGTGAGCCATTGAATTTACTACTACTAATCAACTGTACAACCTCATGCACACATTGAATTTTTCTAATCGAATTGATGTGTTGCTTTTTTGCCCACGACCAATGTTGCATTTTTTCTCCAAGTTACGATCCATGACGAGAAATGAAACCAAATCATGCGAAATAGCATTACAATCTTGCTTTTTTATTTTGGGCGTACAACGGGAGATGAACCAGCTCAGGATTGAAAATCTCGATAATAAAGGATTAAAGGAATAAAGTAATAAAGGAAACAAATGTATTAATGAAGATAATCTCAGAACAAAATTGAAAAAATCTAAATTTATGGAAAATTACATAAGATGCCTTCAATTCGTATAGAACTTAGGTCACATTTTATTTTGGTTAATTGACGGTAGTTACAAATCTTTTCAGTTGTACAGATTATCTACACGGTCTTCGAATGATCTAAATTTGCCGAACTTGAACCTATAAACCGAATAATGCAGCTAAGATGTACAGAATATAGTCACATGTTATAAACTAACAGGTCCCATAGGTAAAAAAAACAATGATTTAACAAGAAAACGGTGGACCCAATGTTAGGGACATATTTTTTTCTTCGTTCCTAACTTTGGCCTGTTGTATGAAATGCGTAGTAAAAATGTTGTTATTGGTAACATTTACAATACAAATGCCTGAGTTTCGCTTGAACGTTTTTCATATGGCTTATCTTAACATAAACTTAAGAAACAAAATCTGTGTGGAGTGAATTATAATGATTTTATTGCCGAATGATCGCTAAATCATAAGAATAAATCACTTAAGTGTTTCTTAGCAGTTTAAGTATAGTTTGATTCGTAAAATTGGTTGTAAGATACAGCGAATACAGCTTGGAACGCCATGAATCAGAAAATCAAGAACAAATAGTACGTAGATTACATTTAATAACAAACCCATCGAATGGGACGTACTTGCATCCATAATTAGACCCAATTTTGAAACCCATAAACCGACATTACATCCATATCCCTTCGAAAGTTTCTGACTTTATAAAACGAGTTGTGTAACTTTTCGGGATACATTCTACCAGATGGCTTATTGAACATATCTTGAATGAATGAAATGAATAGCTATTAAAATTATGTTTCCAGCTCAAATAGTTTATGAGTTATTAGGCCGAGTTAAGGGACACATACCCTATTTATATTTATTTATTATTGCAATTCGCTCTATTTGTTTTATATATTTTTTGAGCAAAATTAGTTTGTGCTATGCAATAACGACTGTTCCAGAAAGTATAAGCACACCTTATTTTAACGGTCACTTTGAATATAATGAAATATTTCAACATATTTTGGCTGCGTCCTTTTGTTTGCACATTTCTGAGTGACATAGTATCAAAAAAGTGCTCAGTTTTGTGTTACCTATCAAAATTCACGGTCTTACTCCGGAACAACAAAATAGTATCTCGCACAAATGGTGCACTATGAGTGGACGCCTACAAGCGAAAACCAGCGACTTCTGCAAGCAGAAAAAAACCCAAAAGGAACCCAAAACAGGCCGCGTCCGTGAAACCACGGGCCCGCAAACTCTACGATTCGTTATTGTGTTGAAATTCTGGGTGTATAATAATGGACGATGAAACGTATGTAAAACTAGATTACAAAACGCTTCCCGGACCACTATTCTATACTGTAAGCGAAGAAAAAGACATCCCCAAAACGGAGAAGGCAATTTTTACCGAAAAATTCGGTAAAAAGGTTATGGTTTGGCAGGCAATATGCGAGTGTGGTAAAACATCTAGTCCGTACATCCTAAAGGAGACGATGAACACTTAGAAATACGTTAAGGAATGTCTCCAGAAGCGATTATTGCCGATGATCAGGTAGCACGAAGGTCAAGTAGTGTTTTGGCCTGATTTGGTGTCACGTCATTACACAAATGACACTTCAGAATGGTACAAAAGTCAAAGTGTATGTATCGTGCCGAAAGACATTAGTCCGCCGAAATGCCCGGAGGCACGGCCAATGGAGACTTTTTGGGCTTTAACCAAAGCAAAGCTTCAAAAAGTCATAAAACCAGCGGATGACATCCAAAAAAAAAAAAAAAAAGATTGGCCAGAAGAGGTCGAAATGGTGGGAAGTACCACTATGCAGAAGCTAAAGGGTCATGTTCGAGGAAACGATAGGAGTCTTGGCTATGATTAAATATTTTGATTAAACGAGAGTAAAATATCATATAATACACAAATACAAATATGATTTTCCGAATAAAATTATTAAAACTAAAAAAAACATGACTTTTTTGTTATTTTGAAAGTGTGCTTATACTTTCTGGAACAGTTACGTCTATTATTATTGCGATTTACTTGTGATCTCTGAAGTGAGTGAAGAAAAGTAAATCAGAAATTTTGTTTTTATGAAGAGATGTTCAACAATTTCAGTTGCAAAATATTTAAAAAATAATCTATACCTATTGAAAAAAGAAGCTATATGAAGTACCTAATGCTGAATTCAAGAAAATATGTGCCATGTTTCGACATGGAGTACATTTCGATATAACAAACGCATCGAAAAGTACGTTGACCTGCAATTTCTATCCAAATTATATATTATTTAAAGGGTGTCCACGATGAAATTGCCCCACACAAAATTGATTCGCAAAATTCGAGTTTTCATCCGATTGCCATCAAATTTTCAGGGATTGAGAAATAACTATTAAACTTCATTTTACCATTTTACTCGTATTTTATTTGAAGTCCATACGCAAATGCCCGCACCTTGGCCTTAACCCCGGCCATAAGATTCTGCACAACCTGTGAATCAACCGTTTTTTGCATGTAAACCCATACTTTCTTCAGTTCCTCGACTGTCTTCACTACCTTAGGTCGTTTAAGAAGGTGCTGCTTCATAATCGCCCAGTACTTCTCGATGGGGCGAAGCTCTGGAGTGTTGGGAGGGTTGAACATTTTCGGCACGAAATTGACCTTATTGTCCGCATACCACTTCAGCACGTCCTTGGAGTAGTGGCATGAGGCCAAATCCGGCCAGAAGATTGTTGGGACGTTGTGGGCCTTCAGGAGAGGAAGCAGCCGCTTCTGGAGGCACTGTTTTATGTACACCTGTCCGTTCATCGTGTCCTGGGTCACAAAAGGTGCACTCCGCTTCCCGCACGTGCAGATGGCTTGCCAAACCAGGAATTTCTTCGCAAATTTGGACATCTTCTGAGTGCGGACATGCTCCGGAACGCTGAACTTATCCTTGGCCGTGAAAAACAGGTTGCCGGGGATCTGTTTGAAGTCGGCCTTCACATATGTTTCGTCGTCTATGATGCAGCATTCATCTTTCGTCAGCATGTTGAGGTACAACTTCCTGGCACGGGTTTTGGTGGACTTGTTCTGCTTCTCGTCGCGATTAGGGGCCTTTTGTACCTTGAACGTTCGAAGCCCAGCCTTAGTTTTGGCCTTCTGGACAAAACTTCGGCTTAGGTGCAGCTTCTTAGCCACATCCCGAACGGAGGCGTTCGGATTTCGGTTGAAAGGCCCCAACTACGCGGTTGTGATTTTTGGTGTTGTACGGAATACTTTTTCCTTCACTTCTGGGCTTCCGATCGGTGGTCAACCGTTCCTCGAACCGCTTAATCACTCGCGACACCGTGGAATTCGCGATTCCCAACGTTTTAGCGATGGAACGATGCGAGAGATCCTTGTTCTCGTGATGAATGCGCAAGATTTTATCACGCACGAGCTGTTTTTTTTTTTTTAACTTATTTATTTTCCGTCAGCCTATTTCCTCCACCTTGGTGACAATCACCGACGCCAGGGGACGACTCCACCACCTATGGGCCCTACCCTAACGACTCATGACTATGAACCGGGACCAACGGCTTTGCTTCCCTTCCGAAGGAAGACGTGACGAGATTTTTTCGCCTCAGAAAAATCACCGACGTCGACTGGGATTGAACCCCAGACCCACTGGGGTGCCAGTAGCAGTCACGCTTACCATTACACCACCGACGCCGGCACGCACGAGCTGTTCTATCGACTCCATTTCCGCGAGTTTTGATCACAGGACTTTGCAGGATGTAAATAATGCACTATGAACTAAATCCACCCAAATTTTCATTAAACTCTACCCAACGGTTAAAAAGTTAGAGCAATTTCATAGTGTGGCAATTTCATCGTGGACACCCTTTAGAATAAATAAAGATGAACTTGTCGCGCTCCTCAAAACATCTTGTTAGTCTTGTGCCAGAATTATTAGTTTTATTTGCGTTTTATGGTAGTTTCAGATAAAACCATTGAAAAAATGACGAGTGTTGCTATTCGGCATTCCTTCAAAATGGTAGCCATTTGCATGTGTATGCAGCAAAACTATCGTTTGTCCAATGCAACGAACTGCTGTTTAAATTACATTTTAAAACTTAAAACGGATTGTAGACACAATTTATTCAAGATCTAACAATTTGTTAGCCTTGTCACCTAATTGTTGAATTTTGAAGTATATTTTATTTGTTAAATAAATCAATATTCCAGCAATAATTCTGAGGTCCATTAAAATTTTCGAACTTCTATATTATAAAACCCCAATAAACTGAACGTCACATTAAAAATTTGTCAATTGCAGGAATAAAACTCATGCATTTATGGTCAATTTAACAATTAAATTAGATACGTATCCACTTTGGAAAAGAAACGTCATATGTATATCGATATTTTTTTCGTCCTTACCTTCCACTCAGCTATAAACGAAAAAAGTCCTCATTCAGCAGAACGAATCGAAACATATTTGTGACGGACTGCTAGTGTTCTTAAAGAGGAAAATCATAAAACTATCAAAACTTGTGGTAGTTTTATCCTAGTTTTAAGCATGTCTTGAATGTCATTACAAGTATGTACCCATAAAACTATCAAGTTTTAAGCGAACCTTGGGAAATAGTCTTGAGAACCTCCTGTATTATGGGCCTTTTCGATCTTATGAGGGTTTATGGCTGTTTTATCGATGTTATGTAGAATATCTAGTTTTATGCGTGGTTTTATCAAATGATTCTTGAAAACTTCTTCAAGTGTGCAGCTTTTTTTCTCTTCTGTCGGCTTCCATCTGGAATAACTTTTGAATCACTGCAAGAAACACCGCAAAATTGGGCGCCCCGGTTAAAAAAAACCGCTGTAAAAGAATTCTTGCAGCTGTCACTTTTGCAACACAATAAGTGATTTCGGATTTAACTGGACAGAACTTTAATGCATGATAATGCCAGGGGAAAAATAATCTATAATTATTCTAGAACACTTGGGAATTCCGTGGATGATCTGAAATTATAACCATAGGCCGTATAAAGAATATTTCCATTTTTCGTGGTAGCATGCAACCTTACCGGGGTTGCAATGCCTACATCGCCTTGGCGCGGTTGCCACCTAGTGTATAGTTGACGCAATACAGCGTGTCTTACTCAACCGTTGGATGCCCGGACAGACGCTGTTTGAGCTGCACATCCTTGGTGGATAGAAGCTCGGCACGCACTTCATCAATCTAGCTAAAGTCAGAAGCAGGGCCTGGCAAAGTCATCGTCAATTGATAATTGTCAAGCGACGATGAAGCTGTTCACAATCAATATCAAACGAAATTTAAGCTCTTCCTGTTCGAGCATATCCCATATCAACATCTGTAGAACCACTGTCGATCTGTTTTCATGCTGTTTGTTTTTGCTTGCGAAACGACAGTTCATTTTTCACAGTTAAATTAAATTACCATCGTATTGCAATGAAGAAGGTAGACTGAATCGAAAAACCGTAGCTTCGGATCACTGCCATGATTTGATCTTTCAAACATGCCGCAGTCTGCGTCTCTTTAACTTCGATGACCCCTGAAGGGAATAAAAATGTAACTCACCACGTATAGGAGGAGATTTGATTTTTTGCTTTTGCAACTATTTCGGAATTTGACATTGAGTGCATCACCATCTTGAAACGGAATGATGTAAGAAGAAGTTGATTCGATTCTAGGTTTTAGTGATTAACCCAAAATAGCAGCATATACAGAGTTCATTCCTTGTTTTCTACTACCGTGAATACCATTACGCCGATAAGTAAATTTTTCCAACACTCGTCAAGAAAAAGTGAGATTAAACTTCTAAAGATATTGGGGTTAATTCTGACCCACGGCGCAACTTCAATGTACGCTATCTTTTTTTATTTTTTTACTTTTTCAAAACGAGTTTAAGGTGGTTGTACATAAAAGTGACCCATAACATAAGGGGCAATATTGGCCCGGATTTCAACCGTTCGTAGAATTTCGAAATTTTACCTTAGAGTCGATGTTTATGCACCATGTGAAAGGTTCTGGTCTCAACAATTCATTGTAAGAAAAAAAACTGGTTTCGGTAACATTGTCCCCCAGGAATGTGCTACAAAGGGAAGGAAGTTTTAGTTTGGCTGTGTTAACAGAAATGCGTATAAAACATTCCAGAATCATTGTAAGGAATTGGCATATTCAGCAAAGTTTCTCAGTGCGTTGCAAATCGTCTTTTGATATTATCATATCATATCCAAATCGTGCTGCAGAAGTGGCGCTGCGGTCTATCTTTACCAAATGAAGCTCTAGAGAGTTGCCATGTTGAGAAAAATTGTTGAGAATGTAAAATTAAGACATTTAAAATAATCACATTAGTTCCAGATCATACCGCAGAGATGGCGCTGCAGTCTATCTTTGCTAAATGAAGCTCTAGAGAGTTTCCGTCTTGGATAAGGTTTCTCAGTATGTCATGTGTCATTTTTTTTAGTTCCTGATCTTACCGAATTGTATGTTTTGACATCATCAGATTAGTTACAGTACAGAGCACGCAAACGACTGCATTTTGTATAGGAGCTGTGCATCAACCATATAGACTTATTTTCTGAAAATCTCAGAACACTTCGTTTGACAAAGATAGACTGCAGCGCCGTCCCTGCGGCAAGATCTGGAACTAATATGATAATATCACAAGACGACAAATGACATACTGAAAAACTTTGCCAAAGATAGGCCCTCTCTTGCGCTTCATTCGGAAAAGGTAGACTGCAACGCCATCTCTGCGGCAAGATCTGGAACTTATCTGATATTGACAAAACACAAAAAAATATATAATACGAAACTTTACTAAAGACGGCAACACTCTACCGCTTCATTTGGAAAAGATAGAAAGATAGACGGCAGTGCCATCTATGCGGCAAGATCTGCAACTAATATGATCATCTCACAAGACGACAAATAACATGCAGAGAAACTTTGTTGGAGACGACAACAATCTACAACAAGTCTGGAATGTTTTGTAAGTAATTCTGTTCACATATAGAAATCAAATCCTCCTTCCCTTTGTGGCAGATTTCCGGTGGTCAATGTTACTAGAACCCGGTTTTTCCACCACAAATGCATTTTTGAGACCATAAACTTTCAAATAGGGTACAGCATTGTGTGGTTGACATTTCATAATTCTAGAAAGGGTTGAAACCCGGGTCAATATGTGTCAGTTTTTTTATACCAGAGGATGGTTAACATTATCAGTTTCCGATACAAACTCATAGTAGAAACTACGAAATACAGGGTGCGGCAGAAAATAATGCGAAAATTTGTTCTATTTCTTTCAAATCCCATTTTCAACTGATTCAAGCAATAATATCAACATTTTCGAGTGCAGTTATCTCTATAAAGTCCTTTTAAACAAATTTATTCAATTTGTCCTCCATTTTGATTAATAACATCCTCGAAACGACGGCGAAAGCCAGAGCATGCCTTTCGGACGTAGTCCTCCGACATTGACTGCCATGTACGTGTTATGGTTGACTTCAGGGTTTTCACACTAGGCTGTGATGTTTTGCAGACTCGTACTTTAACATACGCCCAAATCGAATACTCCAACGGATTAAGATCTGGACTGCTAGGGGGCCACAAATCCTTCGACCAAAATATCATGTTATCGTTCAACCTTTGTTAGGTTCGATTGAACGGCGCTCCATCCTGCTGTGGGACAACGTTTTGGTCCTCGGAGAAGTTGAGCTTCACTCAGGGAAGCCCTTGGTCCTTTAAAATACCGATATACACTTCGGTATTGATTTGACTTCAACATCAATGAAAACAGGCGGCATTTTCAAACCGTTGGACGCCACCAAGCCAAACATCATGACACCAGCCGGATGTTTGGTTTGAAATTTGAATTTCACTTTTTCCGGAACGTTCTCCATTTTCTGCGGTGAAATGAACCGGTCCGTGCTGCTGTTGGCCACAGCATCGATGCTGAAAAGCTTTTCGTCGGAGAACAGGATTATCATTTTTTCCTTCTTCAACAAGGAAAGCAATCTCTTGGAACGAGTCACTCGTGGTTCCTTGACCCGGTCCGTAATCAAGTGGCGTTTCACTCTGGCTCTGAAAGATGCATGCAGGTCTTCTTTGATGATTCTCCGCATGGATTTCTCCGAAATATTGGCTTCCTTTGCAAGTTTTCTTATAAAACGCACCGGGTTGCGAGCAATTTGATCACTTTCGGCATGCAACGGCCCAATTTGATCACTTTCGGCATGCGTACAAAGCGTGGACGTCCGCTTCCCGGCTTTCGCTGCTTAGAAACATCCTACCATTTTTTTATACGGTAAACTGTTGCCAAATTGCACCCTACTGCCTTGGCAATCTCTTTCGGCTTCTTCTAGGCGAGCAACAAACTGGTAATCACTTCTTTCGCGAACATTTGTTTAATTTGAAATAAAACAAATAAAATGTTTGGATGCAGCACTTGAAAGTAAACATAAACAAATAAGCTTACGACAGAAATTAGTCACTAGCTACACGAATTAACTCAATACTCATGTTTGAACTTTTTCGCATTATTTTCTGCCGCACCCTGTACGTAACGCGTGACCTTGGTCGATTGAGTCGATTTAGTACCGAATTGAAGTGAAAACAAACCAATAATTAACGAACGCATGCTTCGAGTAGTTCATTTCGTAAATTGACGCAAGTATGTGCTTAAAATCAAATGAACTGATGAGCATTGAGACGAAAATAATTGACAGACAAGTCATATTGGACAGGAAAAATATTCATCGTGACTCGCAAGAGCCAAAATGGAATTAATACGTGAAATTGATCTTGTTCGATTTGCAACGATTGCGTAGGAAGTTCACTTTCCTCTTTATGCGTCGATAATGTTGACCACTGGTCAGAAGGACAACAGTGTCCAAGCTGCACTACCAGCTAAGTTCGCAACCCTTAGTTGGCGGTCTCTGTCATCTCCTGATCCGTGGAGGCATGAGGTAAAAACTTGTGAGTACCATAGCTATGTTGGGGGTTGCACGTTTCATCCCAGTTGTCGACTCACCATTTTGCAGCCCGATTTATGAACATATTTTTCATGCTTCGAAGTACATTTCGATATAACAAACGAAGTTTACCTGTAATTTATATACAAGTTATCATTACTTTATATCCTCTAGCATCCACATTTGGGCCAAGCTCAATATCCTTGTCGACGAATCTTCCCATCAAGCACCAAAAACGATGAAGGTTTTTATTATCAACATGACGACTAGGTATCCTATGGAAGTTGACCCAAACCGTCGAACTCGAACACACTTCCCCCAAAATTACCGACTGATCATCAGGCTGTCGCTGCACCTTTCCAAAGCACTATCAAATAACATCTTCATCTGACCACAATTTGCAGTGACTGCAGCGCGTATCGGATTTTTCGATGGCCTATACCTAAGGCAAACTGCAAACCCCTGCAGTGCAAACGGATCAACAACAGGGGCAATAAAATTAGTTACACTTGTTTCTGGGTTTATCAAAGCAAAATAATTGATAATAAATTTCGACATTCTATTATCCTTAAGCCACATAAGATTCGGAGCCGCTTCGATCCTTCCCTCGGCTGGTTGTGCTATTGTATGCTTTAGGCAATTCACCTCTCTGTTTCGCTTCTTGCCCGAGGGATGGATTGGATGAAAGTGGAAATTGCAGTTTGCTGCAGTCCTCCGAAACCTAACGAGCATTTTATTTGCGTATTTGTCTGTGGATTTTGCCGCCCTAACTGAAGGAGAGAGACGAACAAGTGCCAAGCACGCACACGCACTTGTTATCCTTGCTCGATTGAATCGTCGTCGTTTTCCCCGGCAGCTTGCGTTCGCCAGCCCCTTCGCACAGGCAATCGAACCGAATCCGATTTCAATTTATAACTTCGAAAGGTAATAAAATTAAACAAAATCACACTTATTTCGGTGGATGCAATTGCCAGCCTTCGCTAGGGACGATGCAATCCGGAACGCATGGTTTCAATCTTTTCTCGTTTCCGAGCTACGAACGGGACTGCCAGGGTTGCCATGTGGCTTAGGCTTATCATGAAAATGGGTCGTCCATTTCCGAGCAGCTGGTAACCCCTCGACTGAAGCACTCTCCAGAGTAGCATCCGTTTGACTCTTCATTGCTGCCACCCTTCCTTCCATCGTTCTACCCGTCTCACTAATAAAAACAACATTATTAGCCGAATCTTTAGGGGATGAAGTGATATTGAACAATAAGAGGATTTACCCTCGTCTAACCCAGCGGCAGATCTCCCGCTGCCAGTGTTTCGGTTCCTGATGATGTTATCACAGTTCCAGTGTTGGTTTCACAAATTGCAACACCAGTCTTACCAGCATCTATACCTACAACAACAACAACAACAACAACTAGCTTCGTCCGTCGGCGGTGGCAACGTTGGCAGCAGGAGGGGGTTAAAGAATTAAACAGATTAGAGTAAATAATAAAATCACTTGACGGTTTCCGATCGTATGTTTGTGATTTTCTCATGTCGCACCGTGGCGTTGGTGACGGCGGAGGGAACAAGTACAATTTGTGTAACTGTTGTAATTACAATTAACTTTTACCACCCTCCCTCCTTCCGGATCGGGGGAAAAGGGTGCCATGGCCATTTTCGACGCTCGTCCCTCCGCTTCCTTAGGCTGCCGATGAAAGAGGGGATGATTTCGTTGAGTGTTTCAATAACAATGCAGCGGATTTTACGAGTCAAAGCGACTGATTGCTATCGGTTTGATGGAAGAGGTTTATGCATTCTGTTGAAAATGTTGCGATAGTTTCGAGAACTTAAGGAAATGATCGTTTTTTATTTTATTTTTGTGGCAAATGAAGGAATCCAATCGATGATTGATACGACCCAACAAAGCGAACAATAAACAGCATCCGATCTCGCAGACAGAACAATGCAGACCATTTTCTGAAGAAAAAAAAATGAGAGAATCAAAGAAAACAAATTGACCCGAATTGAGGAGATTCAATCGAAACGATTTTTCTAGCATTCGGTTTCGACGAAAATAGAGTCAGAAGCGTAGGATTGGGAGATCAATCAGGTTGGTTACGTGTTTGGTTTGTTCGACCGGGAGATGGATTTTCTGACGTTTTACGTTCGACCAATCGATGTTTCTATTAACTTGTCAAGAAGTCCGACTTGTTCGGGTGATGATTAATGGTGGTTTGAGTGGCTTTTTGAAGGAATAAATTATGTTTTATTTATTATTGGTTTATCGATAGAGGAAATACTGCTTGCTTCAGGGACCAGCACTTCAATTTCAACAGGTTCCCTAAATAAAAGTAATTGTTGATGTCATTTCGTGTTTTAAGGAGAAACCAAACTTCTAAGAGCGAAAAAATATTCGTTTCGAATGTTGCAAACTTAACTTTTGCATTGAAAAAATTGACTTTTTTCGGATGGTGATAAAAAAAGCTAAGACAGTTAAAAGCTTTTCATAAATTTTCCATGGAAGGTAATTATTTAAGCATTAAGCGGTCTTCCAGCAGTTAACCGAACCATTCGTCAAAACATTTATGTAGGCATGTTTTAGAGTTTTTTCTTCCTTTTTTTAACAATCCCTCCTCAGTTTACGCAACAAAATTGTTGGAGTAGATCTTACGCTAAGGTTGGCCCAGAAGTTCTCGATGGGACGCAGCTGGGGGACGTTGGGCGGGCTCGCCGACTTGGGTACTATATCGATATCTCCTCTAACGATCGCTTCGAGTAGTGGGCCGACGCCAGATCCAGCCAGAACCCGCGTCTTCGCCCTTTTGGTATTTTTTGATGAACGACACAACTTCCGGCCGGCATTTCGTACTATAAATTTCCTCGTTCTCGGCCAGTCCGGAGCGAAAGAAGAGTGGCTTTGACATCCCCTTCTAGCGGATTGTCAGCCACAGCAGCTCCATCTTGGGGAACTTGGTGTGCAAAATGAACTTCACCTCGGAACTCACTTCCTTCGTGGGGGAAGTAAAATACGAAGTGCCCTGCCAGTCGTTGCCATCCAGGGTGAGATAGGACTCGTCATCCATCACCACCGTCACTTCGCGATTCGCCGGGAAAATCGAGTTGACAATTGTAGCGCTTAGGAACGTAGTAATGTCATTTGTAAAGCCAGAAATAAAGTTAATACATAAGCAAACAAATCAAACTCCGCAAAGTGAAACGTAGATGTCACTTCACACGCCGCCACTGCACAAGCGATAACCCCCGTCCGTTCCAATGACTTGTATATAAGATCTGGCGCAACGCACCGCTTGTCTGTATTGGAAGCAAAAATAACGTAAACATTGCTGAGCCGACGGTATATAGGTTCAGATAAAAAAATCGGTTCAAACGTTTATTATAAATGCTGAATTGTGGAAATAATCATTTCTCCCCGATAACATAGATCATTTATAGTGTACTTAACTTAGGTAAGGAGTGTATCAAAAATAAGCTATCCACAAACTTCTTTCAAATAATGTTGAAAACCAATATTTTATTCATACAAAAAATTTATCCTTTATTGTACGAGGTTAAACTTGAACATAATGAAGACCGGATGAAATTTAAGTTATTCCTTCACGAATTTTCGAACTTTGGATCGAATGCTCTTCATCAAGTTCCGGACAAGTGTTGCATCGCATTTTTTGGACGCTTGAGCCCAAATTTTATTGAACTCCTGCATGTTCCCAGCTGCCTTACCAGTCTTCTTGAAGACCCTCTTCACGATTGCCCATTAACGTTCGATGGGTCGAAGCTGAGGGCAATTTGATGGATTGATATTTTTCTCAACGAAATCTATACCCTTTTCCGCAAGCCAATTGAGAGTGGTTTTGGCATAGTAAGCCGACGCTAAATCCGGCCAAAACAGTGGAGGTGTACTATGCTTCTTATATAAAGGCAACAATCTCTTCTGGAGACACTCAGATCGATAGATTTCCGCATTTATAGTTCCGGTAGTGTAAAAAATGGTTGACTTCAAACCACAGGAACATATTGCTTGCCATACCAGTACCTTTCGACCGAACTTCTCCACTTGAATTGACCTATCCGCATCGCTCGCATCCTCCCCAACGACGGCAGTAAAGTATTGTGGACCTGGAAGGGTTTTTGAGTCCTCCTTCACATAGGTCTCATCGTCCATCAAAACGCATGCACGCGAATACAATTTCCGGGCCCTTGTTGCTGCTCGCTTCTTCTGTTCTGCACTTTGTTTCGAGATTTTCTGCTTCTTGTAGGTCTTCAGGTGGTTTCGCCTCTTGATATACTGGATCATTCCGACACTCGTTCCTGCTTTTTTGGCCAAATCACGTATTGACATTCATTTGTTCTTCATAATTAGAGAAACCACTTTCTGCGCCAGTTTCGGGTTGGCTGAAATATGAATTTCTTGAAACCCATGTCAAGCTGGGATCATTTCTTGATCTCCTGGTACGAGAATTTCAATGGAATTTCCCAGACTGTTCAAGGTAAATCCCGAAAATCCTCGATATTTTCCAAAAACCGCTTTCAAATTGTATGGTTCTAAAAATCAAATTTTGCAATCAAAAACAATTATTTCCGGTTGAATATGCATTATTCCATTGCTTTTCCACTTTCTGATCATATTCTTTTTCGGACTTATGAGTAATTTCAAGACTTTTCAGAACTTTTTTCTACGAGTCATGATGTTTTGTGCTACAAGAAAAAATATGTATATTTCCATATAATTTTCCATATCTCGAGAATGGATAAACATCCAATATTGATATATCAAAATTTTCAATCGCATAAAAGTTGGTTTGAATGTTTTCGACATACAAACGGTTCACAAACATACAATAATGTTGTGTAAAATATCTTTCAAACATACAATAATGTTGTGTAAAAAATCTTTAAATGTTGTGTAAAATATCATCCAAGAGGTGGGGGGGGGCTAATCATATTTGTGGAAAAGTGTGACAGAGGAGGGCGGGGGTCTAAAAACCTGAAATTTGATGGACATCATTTTTGAATCACCCCTGAGTAGTGGCAAGATCCTGAATCTAGTTAAGGTGAATCGATGCTGCATGTATTTTTTCCTATCTTTTATCTCACTCTCGCAAACTCACCTTGCTATTTCAAATTGATAAATCTCGATTGTTAGTGAATGAAAATCGAATCGAACTCTATAAGATTGTTAACAGTAAGTAAGCATACAAAGTGATGTGATTAAATTTTCAATAACTCTGAGTTATATCAATTCTAAACGTTGAGGTAATGACTGTCATCAAGAATGATTCAGCATAAGCCCTTAAAACAGGATTGCTTGAGAATACTTTCTCAAAAGAGGTCAGACAAACAAATACGCTTTCAAGGTAAATTATAAAAATTCAAATTAACACTTCAATACATTTCTTTGACTTGAACTCGTGCACTCGACACAGGAGTAGTCTGAAAATTGCAGTCGAAATAGACCTATACACTATCCAAATGTCATGTAAATGTGTGTCCTCTGAGACCGGCTCATGCAAGCGTCCTTTAGCACATAGAGTTGAAAGAGATGAGAAGTAAATTCAATCAAACACAGCTTTCGCCGAATTGCGTGTTTGTCAGTTTTAGGAGACATAATTTTACACGAAATCTTTCTTTACATACTCCGACTTTTTACGAACATGAATTACGTCTAGTGGTAGATTCATAATTTCTAAATATGTACCTATGCGTCATAAGATAAGCTATTCGTAGTGGGATTACAAAGAATAAGCTCGCGTTCACTCTAATCCCAACAGTTTTACTTTCAATTACCATAGAGCTGATTGGAACCAATATCAAACATTCATGGAATATAACTTTGATCCTAACATTCCTCTGGAAACTACAAATGATATCGATAATGCTCTTGAATCTCTGACTACTTCTATAGTCGAAGCAAGAGCTGGCTCAGTTCTAAAATGCGAGGTAAAGTTCAATTCAATTATAAATGACGACGATCTTCAGCTTTTGATCCGTCTGAAAAATATCCGTAGATGACAATATCAAAGAACACGCGAACAAATTATCCGGCGAGTTTTGCAAAAACAAATTAAAAAACGCTTCTCTGCCCTGAGGAACAAACAATTTGAAGATAATGTGTCAAAATTAGACCCGAGTTCCAAACCTTTTTGGAAACTCTCCAAAATTTTGAAGAAACCTCAAAAGCCTGTTCCAGCGCTCAAATAAGGTGATAAAATATTGTTAACAAATGTAGAAAAAGCTCAAAAACTTGCTAAGCAGTTTGAGAGTTCCCATAATTTGAGTTTGGGTCTTACTAGTCTCAATGAGAATCAGGTTGCTCGTGATTGTCTGAATATTTCCTCCCGGGAAAATATTTTTGATGAATCCTGGGGCACTGATTTGAATGAAGTAAAATCTATAATTAAAAAGTTCAGAAATATGAAAGCTCCAGGTGATGATGGAATTTTCTATATACTCATCATAAAACTCTCAGGGAGTACCTTGTCTTTCATGGTAAAATTATTTAATAAATGTTTTCTGACAAATGAAAAAATGCCAAAGTAGTTCCAATTTTAAAACCCGAGAAAGATCCAGCTGAAGCTTCTAGCTACAGACCAATAAGTTTACTTCCTTCAATAAGTAAACTTTTTGAAAAGATAATTTTGAATAGAATGATGCTTCACATCAATACAAACTCAATTTTTGCAGATGAGGAATTCGGATTTCGCCACTGCCATTCAACTACTGTTCAGGCTCGACCTGGCCTGGTAAAGGGGTACATGGACTATTTGAAATAAAGATGCTTTCTTTACACTACAAACTAAATCCATTTATTCTCTACCTTTCCGAATTACATTGTTACGCGACGAAAGTGCACAAGAAAACTGAAAATAAAAACCCGCATTAATCCACCGATGGTGAGACTGAACCCTTCTTACATTTCACCAGAATTACAAACTCAAATGTGGGCAATAATGTGCTGGATACATATTTTCATCAGAAATTCCAAAAAGATACAAAAATATTAAATATGCCATACATTCATTTTATAAAATGGGCTATTCGCATTCCTGAACGTATTGTTCAGCGATTTTTTTTAAATATTACCATTAATAGTCTATAATGACCTGTTTATGTTAGTTATATAAAAGGGGAAATTACATAAATATTAGAAATTTCATATAATCATTCCATAAAATGAATTATTAGACAATCCTAAGCGTCAATTTTGATTATCGATATGGATTCAACATGCTTAATAAGTACATGTTCGTTGAAAATTGCGTAGTTATAGTAAATGGAGACTTTGTGTAATTTTCGAATATACTCGTTGCAATTCAAAACCAGACCACTCGAGCCAATCGATGCTGCTCTAATTCTATACAGTAGCATAGTGTGGCTAGTCCGCTGTATGTGCTATAGAACGCTCCAGATACGACACAATAGAATGCAAGCGGCATCGATTGGTGTGATTGGTCTTGTTCGGTTTTGCACTGCAACGAGTATATTGTCATCTCACAATTATGTGCTCTCAGGTATTGTTTTGGTCATATCTCCATGAAGAATTATCCAATCATAATGAAATTTTGACCAGTTATTTGGAGATATTATGGCTTTAATTTTGCACCAACAAAACTAAAATCGGTACACAAATAGCTCAGTATGTAATCGGAGACTAAACTGTTTGATTACTATTATAATAGGCCTTCAAGTACTGTTTCGTTCATATCTTCGTAACGAAATGTCCGAATGAAAAAAAATCGATAGCGTTCAATGGAGAATGTTGTAGCTTCCATTTGCTGTCAACAGAACTGAAATCGGTTCACAGATGGCTGAGAAACCGATGTGACATTATTTGTAACGCACACACACACATACACACACACACATACATACACACAGACATGTGCTCAGTTCGTCGAGCTGAGTCGAATGGTAAATGACACTCGGCCCTGTGGGCCTCGGATAAAAAGTCGAGTTTTCAAGCGATCTTAATACCCTTCTATTGATGTAAGAAGGGTAAAAATGGTGGAAGGCACACACGCAGTCCGATTTGCCCCTTTTTCTTTCTCTTCTCGTCCTTTTCGTTAACGGTGAGGTCGGTGCGGTGCGATGATTTCTTGGGCGGGTTGCCAACTCAACAAAAGCATCATAGCAACCACTGCCAATAAAAGTGTGAAATTCATGTTTCTTGACAGCAGTTGAAAATTTATTCCTAGGCGGAAGGACATCCGCCTACAACTACTCATCAGTTATAAAGAGTTACTAATTTAATACGTACAAACAAATCTAAAGGCTGCTCAACTGGAGTTGCTCTCCTAGACATAGAAAAAGCATTCGGCAGTGTTTGGCATGAAGGTTTGATTGCTAAATTGAAAAACATTAATTTTCCGCTGTATATTATGTAATTAATTCAAAATTATTTAACTAACAGAACTCTGCAGGTAAATTATCAGAATTCCAAATCTGTTCGAATACCTGTTAGAGCTGGTGTCCCTCAGGGTAGTATTCTTGGACTGATATTATGTAACATTTTTACTTCCGACCTCCCTGATTAGGTTGTCAGAAATCCTTGTTTGCCGATGACACAGACATTTACGCTAAAGGAAGAAGCCTTCGCGTCATTTGCCGGAGACTGCAGAAAAGTTTAGACCTTTTCTCTTCTTATTTAAAGAAATGGAAGAATTCTCCCAACGCTTCCAGTATAGCAACTTATAATATTCCCACATAATCCAAAAGCTTCTTTTTTGAAACCTAGTTGTAGTCACATAGTTACTATGAACGGTGTTTCAATTTCTTGGTCAAGTCAATTGAAATACCTTAGTCTGGTACTTGATCAAACATTACATTTCAAAGATCAAATTGAGGGCATGCAATAAATATATAAATTGTTTATATCCTCTTATAAACAGAAAATCAAAACTTTGTCTGGAGAACAAACTACTAATCATTAAACAAATTTTTAGACCAGCCAAGCTTTATGCTGCTCCAATATGGTCTAGTTGTTGTGCTACCAGTAAAAAAAACACTTCAAAGGATTCAGAACAAAGTTCTGAAGAATTTTGAAGCTGCCTTCTTGGTACGGTACTAATGAAGTACATATAATTTTTAATGTTGAGACTTTGAAACAAATGTTCAACAAAACAAATTAATAATTTCAGAAAGAAATCGTTGCAATCTTCTTTTGCAATGAATAATTTCCTTTATGCTAAGTTAAAATTAATTTTAGTTTGTTTTTAGATTTAAGATTATTATTGTTATACTGACACGCAGGCATTAAAACCTGATTTAAAATACTGAACTGCTAAGGCATGAACAATGTAAACAAAACTAGGTATCTATTTTAACAATTAAGGTTGATACATTACGGTAGTAGTTGGAGCACCTAGATTAACATGGAATGTAATTATTGATAAATTTGGAACAAATAAAGAGTTTAAAAAAAAGCTCGCGTTCACAAGTGGTAGTTGGAAGAAGTATTTCAGTTGTTGACGTGGGACTACGTCTTTGTTTTCTATACTGATGTATTATTGAAAAAAAAATCGAATTGCGACCGTCACGAAAAGTGGTCAGCGTTAATAAGACAGACGTTTCTTTAAATTTTCACAAATTTTGCATCAATCGATAGGGCATATTTCTATGCTACGATTCCAATACTTTGGAACATTGATTTTTAATCTTAAACTTTTGAAAATGTGCAAATATTAGGTTACATTTTCAAATTAAGTTTTGTAATTATAGTTGAACTAACTGAATAACAAGAGTGGCTTGCATATGCTTGGGGTCAGTTCAATTTTTTTTGTGAATAAGATGTTTGGAGATGTTCCGAAATCGTTTGAATGAGAATGTGATTAAATTCATCACACACATAATGTGGGATCGATTAAAGACTGGTTTTGTTGCTGTTTTTATTGTTCCAAAAATAGTACTGTTAAGCTCTTACACATTCGAATGTACATCTTTTCGTTTCCATGATGTAAGTTTATGAGCGTTGAATGTAACTGTAAGACCTTCTTCAAACTTTTTTTGCTCTTCGGACGCCATTAAGAATTTCAAAGCGAACGGAAAACTACCAGGTTGTTGCTTTAAGCGTGCACATTGGTTGAAATTATAAAATTTATTTTTTGATATAACCCTATGAGAGATGTATAAAAATGATGCCTCTTTAACTATGAAGCATGAATCCTAGAGAAAAATATAGAAAATCACAAACAACCCTCTCAGACTCACCAGAACCCCTGAAACGTGTATCCGTACCCTTCGATAAAGACATTACACAAAAGCTAAAACCACGACTTAGGGAATTTGGTTTGGACTTAGTTTTCTCTAGTAGGCACAATCAATTAGCATCGATGTTAGGCTCCACCAAAGATTCAGTAGACACATTAGGCAGAGCAGGGGTATACAGAATCAAGTGTAAACACTGCAGCAAAATATATGTAGGTCAAACAAGGAGAACCTTGGCAACAAGGTTCAAGGAGCATCCAGCGAAGGTGACTAAGGTCGTCAAACAGAACGAGAAAGGAATTTAACATAACTTCAAATCGACAGTCGCAGAACACATCTGTGACATAACGACGAATGACATCACAATATTACGGACTACATCTACAGCCTGGAAATTAGACGTCGCAGAAAGCTTAAAAATAAACAAACAACAGAACACAAATCTACTAAACAAAGACCAAGGCAACGGTTACACATGGCTCTTCAACTTAATACCCAAACGACATCAAAGCTGACGAAGCGGAGCACCCGCAGCTACACAAGAATTAGGTAGGGTATAGATAAAAAGACAAGGTAGACTTTAAGTACATGTGATTTTGACTCAGGATAGGTATAAACAAAAATAATAAGATAGGTATAAACAGAATAATTATAGGTTAACGTTTTGTATTTATAAAATAGTATATATATATACGGCAGGTGGCGAAGGTTTTCTTTAAGTCGAGTTGTAAGTACGAGACACTGAAGAAGTCTGCACATTGTAGACAAAATACGCGTATCTGTCAAGATAAGCAAAGGTAGTTGGAATTAAATGGAAAATACTAATTTTTCTTCTAATTTCTAGTAACAGGTATTCCACTTAACAGCTCAAACCCTCTAGGATTCACTATAATACGCTGCCATCGTAGGAGAGGAAGTGAGCGATGCAGACAGGTTAATTCAAGTTGAGAAATTTAGTCGAAAAGTGCGGTATGAAGTCCACCATTTTTTACACTAACCAGGAACAATCAATACGGTCTAAATCTATCGATCTTAGAGTCTGCAGAAGAGGTTGCTGCCTTTATATCAGACGCATAGTATCACTCCACTGAATTGACCGGATTTACCGTCGGCGGTTGTGGTTGATTTGCGATGCCGTTTGGTTTTATGACCTCCATGTCTGATGTGGGAGGCTTTGCTGGAAGAAGGTACTATGTACGGCCATGTTTTCGGAGGCGAGAAAGTCGATAATTCAAAGGTCGTTGTCGTTGATCAACTGAAATACACAGAAATTTCCAATCACCGGTTTTTCCTGCTCCTTCGGCCCAACCTGAGCGTTGAAATCTCGTCAGCCAGTGTGTATTGCCGCAGCTCTTGTAGATGGTATGACCATTCCGAAGCGCACGCACCGTGAATCCTTTCCAGTACACCTACTACAGCGCTGTGATGTCGAGCTTGAGGTTCTTCATTTAGTCGGGAAACACGCAAGTACTTCCAAGAAAATTTAGAGAACGTCAGTTCCATGTCCCGAAGTTCCTATCTTTGGTCCTTATCCGTAGCCTAGGTCCATGCCGATTGTTTCGGTTTGAATCTTTTCCTTGTGTATTATTCGTTGCGGTTGGTTTTTTTTATCGGTGTCGGCTCTTAGGAGGACCATAGTGATGTTGCTGTTTGAAATAAACCCGAGGACCATCAGTAATTTCGGATTCTGTATTTACCGTCCCGAGCACACTTACAGCCGCCCCTAACATGGAGAACAGACGCTGCTTTGAGAATGTAGTTCACCTCCCCGCGGTGCCCCTTGGATACGATAAGCTCCCCTTAACGGCTAAATGGACTACAGAGGGTGAATGCCAGTAAAACCCCAATTATGGCAACTGCATGCGAAAAGAAAACCGTTGTATTCGGGCCTGCACCTGTGTTGTCTCCCTCAGTACTGCCGGGTGACACCAAGCAGGAAATGGCGAGTTTCCCGCGGCACAGGTCGTCTCCGTCCCACTAAAACCTTGGCAGGCCTCTAGTACGTTCCATTGTCCACCGTCCAACCTCGCCAGTCGGGCGGAAGTAGGCTCAGATGACGCTATATCTGTCTTACGCTGATCCGGCTCTGAACACAGTTCCCCATGAAGGGCCGTGTCAACACTCGCATGGCCGCCTTGCTCGTATAGACAACCATTGGAACACAATAGCGACTACTCCACGTGGGCTTGGATAGCGGCTGGAGCGGGACCCAACAACATGGAGGAAACGAAGGAAACCCAGGAGAAAGCGAATCCGTTCGCTAAAGGCGGCCTAGTGAGGTGCCAACCACGTTAAACGGTGGGATTGAGCGTGAGCGACACGTGCGGTAGTGCTACGGCATCGGATGCAGGAGTCACCAAGCAAGGCGTGGCCATGGATGGGCCAGGACTCAACGGATAGTATGCGGGAAACCCTTCCTAAAGTGTTGGAGGTGTCCGAGCAATTAGACGCGATTATTGACTTTTCGTTATCGCGTAATAACATTGCGAAGGACCTCAAACTGAGCCTCCGCATGCTACGCATGACAGTGCATGCTGCATGAAAGGAGAGGGAAAAGCTGGAGGCCAAGCTCCTATCCGAGCAAAGTGCCAAAGAGTTGGCACGGCTAGCAACCATCGAAAGGGCGAGGGATATAGCCTGGAAGCAGACCCAGACGGAAGCATCCGTCTCGTGGGGGGGTCTTCCAAGCGGGCTAGGCAATCCTCGGGCGAAACGGCACCTGGCGCTTCAAAGAAGCGTATAGTGTCGGAAGCCCCAGCAGGGAAGTGAACCTACGCGAACGTGGCGGCGGGGTCAGAGGGTCCATCCTCGCGACCAGCTCCAGCTGGCCGCAAAGAGAGAGGCGCCAGCGCAAAGCCAAGTGCGAAAGGCGCGACTCCAGCTCGCGTGTTGTCTCAAGCGCTGAAGGGGGTCCGAGCGGCAGGGCCCCAACGACAACAGCCATAACTAGCACAGAAGCAGACGCTAGTGCTAGGAGGGGGACGAGTGATGACCCCAGGCATGGCAGGGAGAGCCACTGAAATCAATCTGGAACTCATCCAAGGCTGCTGGTTTGTGCGACTTGATCGTTGCGGTTCTGATGGAGAAGGAGTTGCGATCGCTCTGCGCAACAACATCAACATGCTTCCGAGCTTCCAGCTGCAGTATATCATGGGAGTTGAGGTCGAATCTGCCGTCAGTCCTATCACTATCATCGCGGCCTATTGTCCAAAACATGCCAGCACCGCCAACGGAACAACAACGGTTTTAGTTGTTGGTTTATCATTAGTTTATCATCGCCGGCGACCTGAATGCGAAACACGAAACCTAGAGGGAACATCTGGCAGAACCGAAATGGCATCATTCTACAGGAGGACCATGAAGAGGGCCATTATACCATGCTGGGCCTGGATACTCCCACCCAGTGGAGCCGATCCGGGGCTCACTCAACAATCAACATCTTCTTCACCAACTTGAGGAACAACATTGCCCAGCCGATCGTACACCAGGAGCTCAGCTCGGACCATTATTCGGTGGTGGCTGAAGTTGGCTCCTCCGTCAACCGCCATCGAATTACCAGACGAAACTATCATCGCGACAGATGGGAAGTTCCGACAACACGTTGACGACACCATTGATTTTGACATGCACCTCGATCCGGTTGATGACATCGAACGGCAGCTGCAGAGCATCGAGCAAGCGATCTCCCAGG
This sequence comes from Aedes japonicus, assembly GCA_034211315.2. Lineage (NCBI taxonomy): Eukaryota > Metazoa > Arthropoda > Insecta > Diptera > Culicidae > Aedes > Aedes japonicus. Next base: position 31,444 of record JASCZW010009018.1, read on the forward strand.
CCCGGGAGCAACATGTCCCAGTGAGCAACTCTGTACCCATTGATAGACCCACTAAATAACTGATTCAATTGAGCATCACTACCCGAAGTCAATACTAGCAAATTGGTCTGCCTACCTTTAAAAGTTCATGTAATCGGATAACAAAAATTGTTAAGACCAGAATGATGGAGCTCAGATATAAAAAAATTTCCAACAAAATCCGGTCTTTCCCAGATTTGGCAAAACCGGTTTGAAAGCTAACAAAAATTTTGAAAACTAAACCTACGCCTATCGGATTCCACCGTTGATACCACTAAACAGAAATGGCTCCAAGGATCGCTTGATAAGTCTTACAGAGAAGCCAAAGTCGCACACTACGGTTATAATATGTTGTAGTAACTTGATTATGACTTAGCAAGTCATATTCATGCTATCTCAACCAAATGGGAACAAGTGTGCTACTAGGGAGGTTGGTGAGGTAGGACATCACTTCGTAAGCTCCCACAATCTTGGACAAAACATCGTCAGTCCGCATGAAGCTGCCGTTAGCGCGCTTATTACTAACATCCCTCTAAGTCCCAACGGCTTCACAGAGAAGTTGAAGATCTCAGCTGAGGCATGAATGCCACAAAAATTGAGCCCCCAGTTCTACGTTCATCTGGTGTTTATCTTCAACCAATGCCTACCACTTAGCTGCGTCCCTTCATCCCCATCCAGGAACCTGGGAAAAATCCTTCCTCTTCCAAGAGCTATAGACCAAGAAGCCTTCTCTCAGGATTATTCAATCTATTTGATAAAGCGATCTACCGTCGGCTTCTTTCATCTGTCGACGAGCTCAACATCTTGCTTGACGAACAATTTCGCTTCTGACGTGGTCGTTCAACAGTTCACCAACTTACTCAAGTCAATAATATCCTCAGACGGAACAAGTCTGTAACCTTATTTGAATGCAATGGGTAGGGAAGGGACCATGAGAGCACCGGATTAAAGCGAATTGGATGAGGAGAGTGGAATTGCCAGCTCCCTGTTGGTAATTATTTCGTGAATTAAAAGTGGGCTCTTCACCCTACTTAGTAAATTCCAACAGTCTAGATCTTAAAATTTAGGTGATACAAAAAGTGCACATGTCCACTAGCATTACATAGCGAGCGGGTTCTGAACTCATGTTTTCACCATCCGAAAGGTTTTGACCACCCGAACATATTTCAGGATGGCCACAGACTCGGGAAAATCAGGAAATGCGGAAAAATGAGAAAATCCAAAATCATTAGGAAATATGCTTGAAAAAGTCGAGATATTTTTTTTTTGGGATCAATGGTTGGTTCGTTACGCAGGTAACCTATAAACATTAGCATATGCAGCTACAAGCATTATATAAGCATTATATCAGCATCTTGAATGCTATCTGTTCTAAAGATGGACTTCAAATGCTATTTAAATGCTTGTAGCCTGTAATAAGCATTTCGAATGCAAAAAAGCATTAATGAAGCATTACCATAGCATTGCAGTAAAGCAGCCGAATATTGGGCCAAAAATGGCATTTATGTTGCATTTAAGGCAACTTAAACGCTTGATAGGCTGCCGTAAAGACGCTTTGAAAGTGCGTATTGGTTACCTGGGTAGTTTAGGCAGACTATTTTTATTTCGTATTCCGATCAAAAGTGTTCGTTGTTGTTGTTGATGCGGTAGACGAGAAGATGCTGGGACCAAAGCTTAATTTTGTCATCTCGTCTGCAGTAATGTAATGGTCGAGTCGTTTCCCAGATCCAATCTCCTATGGCTTGGTTTCTTTTTAATGATTTGATGGGACTAGCTAGAACCGCTATGGAGACAATTGCTAAGCCCGATCGCTTGATAGTCAAAGCAAAATTGTTTGCCAGCCTCAATGTGGAAATTGGGTTTGCCTTTAAATCGGTAATCATAAAAAATGACAGAATTTGTAAAAAAAAATGACAAGGAAGCATTTGGAAGCCTGTGCTCAATGCTGTCAAAGACGTTGCTTGCCGAGTTCCAGAAAAACGGCGTTTGGATAAACATTGGCTAGAACTGATTGGTCGTTTCAAGAAGGAGCTGCCAAATTTGATAACATTTGTTAAAAAGATGCTCATCCTATCCCACGAAATTGCGACGATCGAGTGGTGGTGAACCAAATTGAAAAGAGTTGGCTATTGTAGAGAAATGTCTACGAACTGTCAACTACGTTGAAATAACGAAGGCCTGGATACGATATCCACACATGTGCATGTGCATCATTTTGTACTCGAAAACCTCGAATGCCATCTTACTTTCTTCGATGTTGATTTTTCTAGTAACTTGTAAGATCAATGACTTATATAAAGCGATTCTCGTTTGCAAAATGAGAGACCAAAGCAGGTTACACAATACGCAAGAAGACCTATTTGCGGTTGCTATCCGTAATTTTACCTAAATGAAACAAATCAGAATTTCAGATTGAACAATTTCCTCGAAAACTTAAAAATATCTTTTCATCCAATATTAACTCATTTTTTCAGTCGGGAAGATAAGGTAAAAACGCTGGATTGTGTGACCACTCTGATATTTTCCGAGGACGCCATCTTGCAATATGGATATCGAGATTCACGTTCTTTAGTAATTTAACATGCACACTAGCTCGAAAAACTTTTCCGTAGAGAGTAAATTCAATTTTCGTCTATCTGGTTTTGCGCTTTTCATACGAGCTTTTGCCTGCTTCTCAACATAGTGTTCTAAATGCACTTTCACAGTTATTAATTGAGAGCTTTCTATTCTAACACCAATGCATGAATTTGTACATTGCGTGGCAGGCACAATTATACTATATGCCCAGGAAAGTCGAGAAATTTTCCAACTCTAAACATTCCTAGACCGGCTGGAAATCGAACCCAGCCGCCTCCAGCTTGATAGACCGTGCGCTTACCAACTACGCTATTCGAGGCCCAAGAATATATAAATAAATGATCTACAACTTTGGATACAGCTATTACAAAATATTCACGTGCACACTAGCACGACGTAGCGGACGAATTATTAACTAATGCTCACACTATTCATAAGTTCTTAGCTACTTAAACATATTTGTCAATGACGCCAACTTCCTCTATGTCTAGATTCGGGCTCTTCAGTAATTTAACTTGCACACTAGCACCGCGTAGTGAGATAGTTCTGAATTTATGACTGATCTGCTGAAAAAGCTATCTTCTATATGCGGTGGATCACGGAATATTCTATTTTATTTTTTTTATTTTCCGTCGGCCTATTTCCTCACACGGTAACAGTGACTACACCACCTTGACCTTACCCATCAACTCATGAATATGAGCCGGGATCAACGGCTCTACTTCTCTTCCGAAGGAAGATGTGACCAGATTTTTTCGCCTCTGAAATACCACCGACGCCGACTGGGATTGAACCCAGGCCCACTGGAGTGCCAAGTAGCAGTCACGCTTACCACTACACCACCGACGCCGGCAAAACGAAATATTCTATGATGAAACCCAGAAGTGGCCATCCATATACCACGTGGACAGTTTGAGGGTGGGGGGGGGGGAGGTCTGTATTGGCAAGTGTCCACGATTCATACATTCTATTGAAAAATCATATGAATAATTGGAGGGTGTCAGAAATCGGTCAAATCCAGTCCCCACGAGTTATATGAATAGCCCCAAAGGTCAAACTTCATACATCACTGGACACCCTCAAAATATGCTTTTTTTTTGTTGGGGCGTAGAACCACTGCGTCCACTGAGTTGAATTTTTGTGGTTTACCCCTGTTTACTATACTAATTCGCATCTTAAAGCTAGATCACCATTAGTCAAGTGACCAGCCTAAGACGCGTCTCCCAGTCAGGCAAAATTGAGTTTATAAAACCCACCACCTTCCCAGGAATTGCAGTCCAAATTTCTTTAGGTTGCGTATAGCCACTGTACAGAAATTTAAGTCTGCTCTTGTACACAGCATCACAACTGCAAAGGAGATGTTCCGAGGTTTCACGTTCCATGTTACAGAAACGACAGATATCATTCTGAACCTGGCCAATGTTTTTCAAATGATATCTACTCGGGCAATGCCCGGTTACTAGGCCAGTATAGGTACAAAGAACTCTCTTTTTGAGCTCCAGAAGCTTTTTACTAATTGTACTCAAAATATGCTACTTTTAACGGTTATAACTTTTTCCGGTGAGGCTGGATCGAAACGCTCTCTTGGTTGCTCGATAAAGACTAAGAAATATTGAAAGAAAATTTCTGGAGTATTTACATTCAAGCTGATGCAGTGATATGAGTAGTTCTTAAAAATAGCAAATTTTCGATTTTTTTTATGTAAATTTGTGATTTTTGATGTCAAAAGCAAATCGCCGGATGTTCGAATACGCTTTTTGGATGTTTTGGGACTCTTTTTTAAGGAAACTGGCATGGAGCTCTGGGTTCCAAGACTGGTTTTTTTTCGGATTTTGTCGACCAGCGTTATGCAAGAACATGGATTTCCAGAAAAACTGACGTTTTTGCTATTGGCAACGGTGGATCGAGTGGTGTAGTCCAAGTCTCAGAGATACTCATGAGTCTCTTCGAAACTCAGAGAGGGCTTACGGCAATGTGAGGGATTGTCGTGCTTGGATTGGATGGTGTGATGGTGGAAGTTTGTTCAAGTTTTTGGATTCGCCGACGACGTTGATATCACAGCACACAGCGGAATCATACATCAGTCAGTCTAAATCAAAAAAGACTGAGCTTGTCATTAATGCGTCAAAGATAAAATACATCAGAGAAAAGGCTCTCAAAAGCAGCATGTTAACCTCCCTCAAAAAGTTCAGAGCGACGATGATGTAATTGAGACGGTCGACAAATTCCTGTACCTGGAGTCTTTGGCGATCGTCGATAACGGCATCAACAGAGAGGTAGAAAGGCATGGAAACCATGCTTACTTTGGACTTCAAAGTACACCAAGGTCAACCATTTTCACCAAACTACAAAGTTGACAATCTACAATCAAACTGCATGACTAACCTACAGGTTGTAACCCATTCACTGACTTCATTCCAGAACCATATATTTCACGTTGGGTCCAGGAAAGCATTCCAGCTTCAAACACCATAAAACAACAAAATTGCAACGAAATCGTCTGGGACGGGAAGTCATTAAAATGAAACGCCACGACCGAAGAGCAGCAGTCACAGATGATGACTCCCGGTATTCGAGTGTCGTGCACATTCCCACACACAAGCACCAAAACCCTAAGTGATACTCAAACTTCATGCAATCTGCACACCCAAAGATTGACGAAGCAGCGATGGGAAAGGAATAATTTGTAACACACGATAATTGCACTGAAAATGTGCTAACAAACATGTGATTGCAATTTTTCATGCCCGGATCGCGCCAAAGACGGAGCACTTGCTGGGCTGGCCGAGGTCCGAAGTACAAGATTTGATGATAATTGCCTCAAGTGCTGAGAAGCGATAAATTTCCTACCATTCCCGGAGAAGGAAGGCCTGTTTCTCGGCCATTCTCTAGCAGGCCACCCTCGCTCGCTCAGACCCACGGCGGTGAGTTCGGAGAAAAACCAGAAGCTTAATTACCGACCAGTCCGAGCGGCTGTGAAAGATGCCTATTTTTAGGACTCATCTGGATTTCTTCTCTTCAGTTTCACCAAATTATCGCCATTTCAAAGTGAACCTCACACTTTCGCCATCCATCAGCGGCCACACCCATCAGTTCTGGACAATGTTCCTGTGGGGTTTTAATGATTGAGTGGGGGGAGGATTGAGTCAAGCACAAGTGGAAGCATTTCATCCGTCTCAAGTGCTTTGATTTCAATTAATCACGGGAGAGGGGGAAGATCTGGAATGCAGTTCCAGAGACTTCCTGTAGCTACAGTAAATGGGGAATGGGATCTACAATGTTGATTTTCCTGTCGGAATAATGTAAGTTTCGATTTTGAGAATTTCAACCGAACTCATCAACGCTCATTTACCGTCTCATTTCCGGTCCGATATCGACTACTTTGTGTCACTAATTTGCAAGCCATTAACCGTTTTCCAGAATCAGCACTCCATTGGAGCACGACCAGCTGAGAGCAAGAGGAGTGAAGGAAAGAAAACTCCACCGCACTATATCCGATGACGAAACTATATCACAACTGTCATGAAACACCGATCGTAAATCATATTTTCTCCTCCCCCGGCGGACGCCCAGAGGCAGCGACAAGTTTTAATTAGCAAGTAGTTTCCAGATCTGGGTTCTTTTCCGAGCATTCCAACCGTCGTCGTCGTCGGCGGCGGCGGCGGCGTCGTCACTTGCTCGCTATATACCGCCGCTGCCTCGGCTCTCAATGACCATGCTCCAAAAGCCACATTTCCTGATTATTTACGACATTTTTAATGCCCTTCAAAGGAACAGATAAAAATCGACTTTATGGTAATTTGTACTCCACTCGCCAGAGACCAACGGCAGCAGAGACATCATCGGCACTGGCACGCATCTTAACTGCACTGCACTTCCTTTCCCGACTTTTCTATGCCCCGCACTTGCGCATAATGATGCTTTTATAGCTCGAAAACACAGGAAAAATAGTCATAAAAATCCCTTTTGAATGATCTTCCTCTTTCTCGTTCTCTCCTCTTTTGCTCTTTCACTCTTTCACCAGAGAATCGTCCTTTTCAAGTTCAACGCTGACAGCTCGGTGAAGTCCACGCTAGACCTGTGCGCCGATCTAGCTTGGCGGCGGCGTGGATCGGCGCGGGCATAAATTATCCCCTTAACATTTCCTCATGCTTATCCCTTTTAACTGCTTGGCTTTCACGTGCAATGTTAAGTCTAAAGGATCACTCCAAGTCTTATATTTTGTTAGAAACCCGAATAGAAAACTACCATTAGCTGTATGATCATTATTATACATTTTCCATTCATGTTGTAATCACCATTATACGTATCATCCGTGTATAATGCTGGTGTAATGTAAGAAACCATTCAAACTTTAAACAACCATGAATAACGTATTCTATATATGATAATGATTTTATAAACAAGAAATTAACAGTGTATGATATAACGAAGGAAAGATATAAATTATAATCACGATAAACATAAAAACAGGGAACTGTTTAAACAATACGTAATTTTTAGTTTATCATCACAAAATGTATGACTCATGTTATAATACATACTGATCATTATAATATGTATTTGTAAGGGAGCGGTTTTATCAGTCTACGTGAAGGGTATGTTGCAATTTAATTAAGTAGATTTAACTTTCTAACTGAGTTTTTATCCACTTGTGAACAGTATTGTTGACTTTAATAATACAGCTTTGATTGTCGATTTTTACGGTTTTTGAGTCCGCTGTTCTTTTATTGCAGTATTTCTAGTATATCCTAGTTGACTTAAAATGCCATAAATTAGGGTGTTTTGTTGTTGGATTACCTTTGTTTTGGTTTGGATTTACTTTTGCTGGTATTTTTTAATTATATACCTTCAATTTCTTTACATTTTCCACAACGACATCAAGAGTGTGTATTTGTTTACTTGGACTGGGAGAAAAAAACGGAAAAAGTATTATTCATTATTGTATCATGATTGTAGCAGTTATCCTCATATTACTATACAGTAACGATATCTATGATCTTTTCATATCGTATTTATCATTAAATTATGTTAACGTATATCGTAACGGTTGAATAAAATATTTGATGATATAACCAGAACTGAAGGATACCACCTAAAGTAAAACTGCAGAAAAAAATATTATTCACAAATGACTTACTGTATCATACACCGGATATTTTGTTCCGGTAAATATTAAATAGTCATTTTTTGAATGGTAATGATACTTAACAACCTATTTGTGTTAAGGTAAATCATTACCATAACATAGATAACTAAGATAAGATAACTTGAATAATTATGAAACGATAAATGGTATAATACCTTTGCAATACTTGTTTATTCGGGAAGCCCGGATATCCATAGTGTTATATGACTCAGGTCGATGAATTGACGTGGAACAGTGTGTTTACAAATATATGAGACTTGATATTACAGAATTTGTTCATCACAAGTCGACGGGGAATTCGGCTTTGTCTTAATTAATAAACATAACCAGTTTCAGAAGCGTATATATAAGTAATTATCAAATAGAATAAAAATGTCATTATTATTCACATATGGGAAAGGGCTCTAATATGGCTATTCATAAACCACGTAGATTTTTCTGGGGGAAGGAGGTTTGACCAAAGTCTATAGACGCCTCATACAAAAATTCTAAAAAAATTGTATGGCGATAAGTCAACGTGTAGAGAAGGGGGAGGGTTGAGATTGTCAAAAATGAGTCTACGTGGTTTATGTAAAGGCCCTAACTGGGACTCTTTTGTGCTCAGATGGCCGGCTTGACGTGCCGCAAGGGCTCAGTAGGGATTCTTTGTCTTAAAGCTAAGAGATTAATTATTAATACCTCTAAAAATCCAAAAATTCAAGAATCTAAAAATCAAAAAGTCGAAAAATTTAAAAGTTTAAAATCTAGAAACCCAAATATCTAAATATTCTAAAATTCTGAAATTCTAAATAATCTTAAATCAAAGAACCTAAATAACTAAAAATCCAAGTATTAAAAATCTAAACATCTAAAAATCTAAAAATCTAAAAATCTAAAAATCTAAAAATCTAAAAGACTAAAAATTTAAAATTCTAAAAATCTAAAAATCTAAGCAGCTAAAACGTTGAAAATATTAAAAATCTTAAAATCTAAAAATCCCTACTTGGTCTACAAATCTTAATATTTGAAAATCTAAAAATCTAAACTTTAAAAATCTAAAATCTATTTATTTAAAAATTTTAAAATCTAAAAATCTTAAAATCGAAAAATCGATAAACCTAAAATGTTATCTAGAAATCTAAAAATCTTGGTATCCAATACCTAAGAATCTAAAAATCTTAAAATCCAAAAATCGAAAATCTTAAAATCCACATATCTAAATATCAAAAAATCTAAAAATCTATATATCTATAAATATAAATATCCAAAGATATGAATATCTAAAAAATTTAATATCAAAACATCAATAACAAATAAAATCTATAAAGTTAAAAATTTAAAAATCTAAAAATCCAAAAATCTGAAAATTCAAAAATCCAAAAATCTGAAAATCTAAAAATCTAAAATCTAAAATCTAAAATCTAAAAATCTAAATATCTTAAAATCCAAAATCTAAAAATCTATATATCTAAAAATTGAAAAATCTAAAAAGCTACAAATCTAAAAATCTAAAAAACTTTAAATCAAAAAATCTAATTATTTGAAAATCTAAAAATCTAATAATCTAAACATGTAGAATTCTTGAAATCTTAATATCTTAATAACTAAATATCATAATATTTGAATTTTGAAACATGTTAAAATCATAAAATCAAAAGATCGTATAACATAAAATATTATCTAAAAAATCTAAATATCTTACATCTAAAAATCTAAAAATCTAAAAATCTAAAAATCTAAAAATCTAAAAATCTAAAAATCTAAAAATCTAAAAATCTAAAAATCTAAAAAATCTAAAAATCTAAAAATCTAAAAATCTAAAAATCTAAAAATCTAAAAATCTAAAAAATCTAAAAATCTAAAAAATCTAAAAAATCTAAAAATCTAAAAATCTAAAAATCTAAAAATCTAAAAATCTAAAAATCTAAAAAATCTAAAAATCTAAAAATCTAAAAATCTAAAAAGTTTTAAAATCTTAAAATCTTAAAATTTAAGAACCTTAACATCTAAAAATCTTAAAATCTAAAAATAATAAAATCTAAATATCAAAAACTTTATAAATCTTAAAATCTAAAAACCTTAAAATCTATAAATCTTATCCTTAAATCTAAAAATCTTAAGAGCTTACTATTAAAAATCTTAAGAGCTATAAATCTAGTAATCTTAAGAGCTAAAAATCTAAAAATCCTTAAGTCTCAAAATCTAAATATTTGAAAATCTAAAAGTCTAAACAGGTTAAAATCTAAAAACCGCAATATCTGAATATCTGAATATCTAAATGTCTTGATATCTAGATATCTTAAAATTTTGAATTGCGAAATCATAAAATCCAAATATCTCAAAATCGGAAAACTTTATATATTATCTTAAATCTAAAAATCGAAATATCCACTATCTTAAAATTAAAAAAAAATTAAAATCATAAAATCGAAAATCTCAAAACCGAAAATTCTAGATATTTAAAAATCTTAAGATCAAAACCAAAAATTCTAGATATTTAAAAGATCTAAAAATCTAAAAATCTAATAAATCTAAGAATCTTAAAATCTATAAATCCATAAATTTAAAAATCTAAAAATCTAAAAATCCAATAATCTAAGAAAATCTAAAAATCTAAAAATCAAATAATTTAAAAATCTAAACCCTCACGTTCAGAAAATATATTTAAAATCAAAAAATCTGAAAATCCAAACATGTAAAAATCTGAAAATCTCAATATCTCAATATCGAGATAAATTAGTTTCTTAAAATCTCAAAATCTTATAATCTTAAAATTCAAAATTGAAAAACCTTAAGATTATCTTAATATCTAATAATCTTAAAATCCAAAATCATAAAATCTTAAACTCTTAAAATCTTAAAATCTTTAAATCTTAATATCTTAGTATCTAAAAATCTAAAAATCTATAAATCTAAAAAAAAAGATTCAAAATATATTAATATCTAAAAATTCTGAGATTTTGAAACTCGGCCACAGCATTTTTCTAAAGCTTGCTTCAGATAGAATTGAAACAAAAACAATTACCTGTTTTTCAGTTATTTATTATTGAATTCAAGATCTTTTTTTATACAAATGTAGCGTTTTCTTCATACTTTTAAGAAAAAATACGGATAAAATTATTCGTCACGGTTTCGAAGGAATTCTCGAGTTTTTCCTGTAACACGGCTCATTAGGCGGCGCAAACCTTCTTCGTCCATCGTTTTAGCTATCTTATTCCACCAGGTCTTCATCTGATTGATGTCTTTCCCTTTGCCTTTGCCTTGAGTCTCCTCTTCATGATTGCCCAGTATTTCTCAATCGGGCGGAACTGGGGGCAGTTGGGTGGGTTAAGGTTTTTCGGAACAACCTGGACCCCTTTCTCTGCATACCATTCTTGAACGACTTTGCTGTAATGACAGCTTGCCAAATCTAGCCAAAACATTGCGGGATGGTCGTGGGATCGAATGAACGGCAAAATTCGTTTTTGGAGACACTCTTTTTGGTATAGTTCCGACGTCATTGTCTTATTTGTAACGAAAACTTTCGTTTTTTTGCCACAGCTGCAAATGCCCTGCCAAATCATGAATTTTCGTGCAAATTTGTCAGCAAAAACAAATTTAAATTTGGCTGGAACATCCCCCCGAGCCGTTGCCAAGTAAAATTTTTGACCTGGGATTTGCCCGAAGTCAGCCTTGACATAGGTTTCATCGTCCATCAGAAGACACCCGTTGAACTTGGTCAGCACCTGGTCGCACGGATTTTGGCCACACTATTCTGTTTTATGGTCCGATTAGGCTGTTTGCTAGCTTGATACGACTTGATTCCTTCCCGGAGTCGAGTTCTCCTCACGGTACTATGGGCAGCACCAAATTTTCTGGCCAAATCACGGTCCTACAGATTGGGATTCCTCTTAATCGTCTTCAAAATCTTACCACGCAGTTTCCGGTCGACAGTTCCACTCCGACGATTGGCTTGAGGCTTCCGAATCGTCGTCAATGTTTCCTTATACCGTTTGATAACGCGCCATACGGTATTTCTGGGCAATTTCATCTGTTTAGCTAGCCAAGATACAGACAACAATGGATTTTCCAAATAAATGTGCTTAATTTTTTCCTTTCTTTCGAATTTGCGGAATATCAAAAATACATACATAAAGCTGACAAAATTCCCGACACGTGAACGCCAAGAACTTTCAAATCCGTCCACCAGGAGCGCCACAATATGAGCAAAAGTTTTTTCAAATTATAAATGAAGCAAGCCTTATTAACACTTGCAACATTCTACTATTTACAATTAATCTTCTAGCAAAATATGAGTGCAATCGGTTCTTAAAAAAACCCTTACAATAATAGAAGAAACCCTGCCAAAGCCATCAATTTCCCTATCTGAATATCTGTGAATAAAAATAAACAAATATCTTTAAAATATGGGATTAAAAATTTCAGAAACTTGAAGTATCAAAACCTGAATAAATAAACAATAAAAACAATAAAAACAAAATCCAAATCGCTCTAAAAATCATATATTCAGGAGTTCAGCGATCCAAAGATAAATCAAATATACAGAAGATCAAATTAAAAGCAGTGAAATATACCGAACTATCAATATTTTCACAACATTATTACAATCACGTTTTCACTATGCCCTGATTTTCCGGGTAATTCAGTGGTTAGCCAAGTTATTTGATTCGGTATTTGTCATGTTCAAATAAAAACAATGTTTTCCCGACGATGGTTTGATTCGACAAAGGTTATGTCCATTTTGTCTTTCGGTGATATTAGGGTATATCGACACAGATTTTTCATTAGGGCCCAACTGACAAACGTAAAAAATGAAGTTTTTCCGTGAGTTTCTTGTCATTGAAAATTCACCGTAAAGGGCGAACACGAAATTATTGCGACACCGAAAATGTCATGCCAATTTTCTTATAATGTTTAGAATCAAACCAAAATTTTAGGGTAGTTTTATACATATATTTACTTCAAAAATCAAAAGAAAAGTTAATCGATGGAGCCTTGAGTGTAAAATTGAACGCATTTTTGCTTGATGCCCTCCATCAAAGTCTTTACAGTGTCATCCGGTACCAGTTTCTCAGTTTTTTTTTACATTTTCTTAACATTTCCTTCTCGTCTTTGACTGTCTTCTTGCTCTTCCGAAGTTCCCGCTTCATCATTGCCCAGTACTGCTCCACCGGGCGCAGCTCCGGACAGTTTGGCGAATTCATGTCCTTTGGAACAAAATGGACAGAATTGGCCTCATACCACTCCAGGACACTTTTAGAATAGTGGCATGATGCAAAATCTGGCCAAAATAGCGGAGCTTCGTCGCGCTGCTGCAAGAACGGCAAAAGGCGCTTCTTGAGGCACTCAGATTTGTAGATCTCGCCATTTACTGTGCCCTTTGTCACGAAAGGCTCACTCCTCAGTCCGCAAGAGCAGATGGCCTGCCAAATGAGATATTTGGAGGCGAACTTCGACATTTTCTTCTTCTTAAATTTGTCGTCCACATAGAACTTGCTCTTGCCGATGAAAAACTCCAACCACGGAATTTGCTTAAAATCGGCTTTTATATACGTTTCGTCGTCCATCACACAGCAGCCATATTTTGTCAGCATCTTCTCGTAGAGCTTCCGTGCCCGAGTTTTAGCCGTCGATTGTTGCCGGTCATCGCGGTTTGGGAAGTTCTGTACCTTGTTTGTATGTAGTCCAGCTCTGTTCTTTGCATTCTGGACGTAGCTCTGCGACATGCCGATCTTTTTAGCAATACACATCAATGAGAAAGTGTGCAAAATTTGGTTGATTTTTACCCAATGGTAAAAAAGTTATGCCCTGTTGAATGTGTCGCAATATTTTCGTGTTCGCCCTTTATCAATCCACCACGTTCATTTCGAAAAAGAAGAGTTCACCTATCCATAAGAATTGAAGGCTCATATGGGTAGCCTTTGTGCGATGAGAATTTTACGGAAGAAGTCATTGTCTACGTTTGTCAGTTAGGCCCTTATGAAGAATCTTTGTCGATATATTAAATATAATAAACACCCCTCATTTGTACAGTCTTGACTATTCAATGCAAAAACCTGGTATATCCAATTACTGTTTATTTACACTAATCCTGAAAGATTTTTTTTAACATTCTCACGCCTAGCAAAATGCTATCAAGTTGTGGAAATAAGCTCTATTTGTTTTAGACTACGAGCTATATCCTTTGATATAGCGAATCTTGATATACGAATGTACGAAAAAGATGTACGAACATTGATATGAATCCTAGAGGGTTTGAGCTGTTTAGTGGAATACTTGTAACTATAAATTAGAAGAAAAAATTAGTAATCTCCATTTAATTCCAACTACCTTTGCTTATCTTCGACAGATACGCGTATTTCGTCTACAATGTGCAGACTTCTTCAGTGTCTCGTACTAATAACTCGACTTTTCTTCTAATTTATTGATATGAAGCTGGTCTATATCAAGTGATATAGCTGTTAATCTGGATGGCTTATTACATTTTCTTTTATTTTTGACAAAATTA
>JASCZW010009019.1:0-45642 GCA_034211315.2 Aedes japonicus
ACGAAAAATTATTTTCCGTTTATGTTACAAAATCGATGGAGGCACTAGCAAATCATTCGTTGTTTTCAGCAGCAAGCAGTGTACTTTTTAAGAAGCTACCTTCGTATTTAATACATAGCGCAACTATGCAGCACTAAGCATTTGTTGACAAAGAGCATTTAGTTCTTTCTAGAACAATATAAAGAGCTTGTAGTAATTGTTACCAATAAAAAAACGTCTCTTTGGTGGTTTATGAACATTTGTGAGTCTACTTATCAGCTCTGACAAATTGAAAAAAAATTGCATCCACGAGAAGTTGTTCGTGACATGGGATTCAAATACCATTTACGGAAGATCTGTGTAGATCCGTAGTTGTTCTCACTAGGCCATGTTGACTCTTGAGGAAGTTGATTTGATTATTGTGCACAGTTCTAACTCTCGACAACGCTTTCATTTCAGCACACAGGATGGTCATGCTTTCCATCATCCCCACTTAGAACACGAACATTTGTGGTGAAGCAGAGAAGCAGCGAAATTAATTGTGCATTGTGCAAAAAAGGTGTAATGATAGCATTTTGCATTAGATGACAAGCAATAAGAGGTATTTTCATACAATTTACGAGACATTGGTTCTATGTACCAAAATCCATGTTTACGAAGCTTGAGAGAAAACAATTTGAAAATAAATGTTCGTTAAGAATTGAACAGCTCTACTCTGAGTTGCTTTTATGCACTAGTCGAACAAAGTAACTCACATTGCTTAAATTGAACCAATCTTCATCCAAGGTACCTATTGGTTACCAAAGTTCCATGATTTTGACTTCAAATTTGTTTGCAAAAAAAGTGCATATTCATGATGGAAATGGACATTCGTTTTCCGACGAGCCTATTTCACGATGATGAGGGTTCTAAAGAATATTTAATATGTGATACGAATGACTTTGGAGTCAATGATCAGGTATGATAACGTTATAAAGATTAGTAATTTGGTAACATTGTTTCAGAAGCTTGAAAATTGAATCGGAGTGCTGTCATGGAAAACTCCCGTTTGTCTTTTTTCTTGCTGCCCTTGTTCCACCGCACCAGCTGTAGTTTTGATTGTCTGGCGGATTGATGCTTCAACAGCAAACTGAACAGTGACCTGAACTGTTAGGTTTATTGAATGTTGGCTGGTGAAGGAATTGTGAAGCAACTGCTTCTCAAAACAGGCGAAGGCTTACGCCATGAAGTAATGCGATGCCAAATTTTACGAGCATATAAGATGTATGATTTGAACGATACCTTCTATTTTCCCGCGGTTATTTTCAAAATCAGAGTTAAACATTTACCGGTGCTTTAGTCAATTTTTTTGCAGGAAGCTCTTGTACTAGCGTGCGGTTTGTTTGACAGCGGTTGTGTAAAAAACAGAGAGAAGCAAATGACGATGGCCTACTTTTGAGCAACGAGTTATGAGGTACCTCAAAAGCAACTCTTAAATTGCTCGCAATAATAGGATGTCTTGCCCCTTGTGTTCAGTGTACCCATTGCTGATTGAGAAATTTCTCGTTTATGACAGATAGGAGTGCTATTTGGTGATGTTTTTCACCCATTAATGGGTTTCACAAGCAACCGTGTTGAAAAATTGTTGACGGTTGGACCAAAACCCAGTAGTTGGCTTCAACTGTCGAGGGCACTAAGCACGCTGCGATAACTTTGTTTCGTGGAATCTGTGGGCTGCCAACCCTTGCTGGCTTCGTTCATATCATAACACGCTGTGGATCATGATGAACAGGTCACCTTCTCTGAATGGTGGTGGATTTCTTAAAATATGATTGCAAAAACACGTTGCATTTTTGTACTACAATTTTATCTGTGTGGAAGATAGAATCTTCCAGTGTTCATTGGCTTCACGGCAATGTTGTCAGTATTTATTTTCAACCGAATCTATGAAAGCTTAAGGTTGCTTTTAAAGAAAGTGGCCTCTTAACTCCTGGTTCACAGTGCAATGACCGTATTTTACAAAATACTTTATTCCAAATGTTTTTGTGTTCAAATTTTGCCACCTAACATTTTTTCTTGTTACATTTGTCTCCTTTTAATTAAAAACGACAATTTAAGGCTGACAGTATTAATATTATCGAATACGCTTTTGTTTGTCAGATTGTAACATTGCCCATCAAAATGTGCCCTCAATAATCATCAGCACCGTTCGCTCTGTGTGCTGGAGGCGGCTTCATCTAAAGCGTTCCTAATTCCATCGTTTCGTTTTATTTTTATGACCAAATCCATGGCGGATCGTTTGCATATTTCTGGCGGTAACATTCCACATCCTAACCGGAAGGAAACTAAAAGACCGAGCAACATCAGCAAAAATTGCTCTGTAATCGCCGAGCCGACGAGCGAGGGTGACAATCGTTGCCCATTTAGGAAAAGTGATGATTGGTTGTGGTCGCACTGCGGAATATACGCACTCGGATTCGGATGGTTCCGGTTTGCGGTACCCTCAATGCCGGCAGTTCTTGTTATGTAAATAGCTGGAAAAAAGAGGTCCTCCCCAGGAAGTGTCACCACGGTTAAAGTGCTCGGATTATGTATGAATATCAATATGAATGATTCTGAGTCCCAAAAGCTTGAACATTTTTGGTAATGGTTCAAAAATGTTCGTTGTAAGCAACGGAAATGGATGTGTGTTTAACTTAATACTAGACTATTGACGGAAGCAACTATTGAACTTTTAAGAAATGTCTGTACGCAGCTTTTAAGAATTATGTAGACTGAGGCAGAAAACCGTTGGATTTGAATTATCGTATATCTGTCCAGGTTTCTGGCGCTCTATAAAAAGAGGCACCATTCGGATTGCTTGGACAAAATGAAAAAAATACTTTTTTCATGGAGGTCACACATCGTTTTTTGCATGTTTGTTCCAAGAGCAGAAATTCCCGGACTTGATCTGTTTATTCTTTCCTGCATACGCTTATGAATGGTGTAAATAAAAATGTTCACATCAGGATGTGTTTCAAGCGGCAGTGGAGAGCCAAATGGAGATTTCATGTTGGCACCGGAACATTGACTGTTGCGTGAACAAACACACCACTCGTCGGGATTTACTGATCCAAGAAATGCCGATAGGCAAAAAAACGTGGCAAACGCTGAATGCGCCATGGATCAATAACCGACCGAGGCCGACGATCCGATAAATTATTAATGCGCGAAAGTATTGACTTATGCGACTTTACGTTGACGGTGTGAGTAGTTGTCGCGGTGAGATAGGTATGACTAAAGAGAACGCATTTAATGAGGCTGAGATTGATCATTCTTATGGGCTACTTTGGGTTTAATAAGAAAGTATGTGGACGAAATTTCGACGGCCCATGCCGGCATGTCAAAAACCAAGTGTGGCCCGCTCGAGCGCTCTATCAGCTCTCATATTCCGAGGCAAACGTAGTAGCTCGATATTTAGTGTTGACCTTTGATCTGGTGGGATATACCACATTAACATAAAGGAAGCGAACGACAAAAACGGTGAAAAATCGTTTTGCGATTTTTTTTGATAACTCATCCTGACTGGAGCAAACCAAGGGTGGTCAATTATTTCGTTACAGCTATTCTGTCATCTCATCAAAACGTGCTCATCTCAGGGATCTCCGGGTCCAGCCCACTTTGCTTCCTCTGTTGGCGTAAACACAGCATTACTTTTCAAAAAAATCGTATGTGCGTGTGTGAAAGGGTATTGCCGAATTATTGTTTTGTTCGGATCTATACCCTTGACGGCGTTTTTCCCTGTAGACACTCAAGTAATGAGACCGGACAACGTGCCGCCATGTTTGTATCCGGCAAAACGAACATTTCTCCGCATTTCCCACTTCGATTTTGACCTTGCGATTGTTTTGGATACATCGACTGTGCCGGGCTCACGTTGTCCGATCTATGCCCACGAGTGTCTATACTTTTCCCCTCTATTGCTCAGCCACCTAGAACAGACAAACTTTTTGCAAGGCATAGAGCAAGGCAGGTATGAAATTGAATAGAAGCAGTTGAAATTGAGCGTAGGGCGTGTTTGAAGAGCGGCTTCCGTTCAAGCGGAACAATCTCTTGCCTCAAACGTTATCGTTGATCATGTGCTTCTGCAAACAACACTGGAACATGCAGTTGGTTGAAAATGTGTTAAAATAAGTTTTCTCAGGACTAACGTAAAAAGCCTCTCTATATTGGATTTTGTTCAAAACGATTGTTAAATTTCATTCCTATTTGTTTTCATTTTGCAACGTTTTGGTGGGTCAATGAGAGCGCAGAGAAGTCAATCCAAAGCCCGAAAGTTAGGAAGGAGTGGCTTGCGGACTACTTGAACGCCGCGGGAGAGGAAGAGGATACGGTTGTGGCCATTAAGGTGTTTGCAGAGCTCTTGGGAGATGTGATGGCCGCGTTGTTGCAAAACCAACCTGAAATTTTAAATGCGTTTTTGTTAAATTGAGTAAGTTCTCTTCAAAAAACATGTTTTGTTGTTAATAAAAATTTCTGTGTTGTTTGATTTATGATTGATTTCTTGCATACAAAGAGTTTTGTTTTTTTGCACGGAGGGCACACCCTCAGTTTGGAACCGTGCAAAAAAAAGAACTTAAACTGGGACTGATGAATTCACATGCTTAAACATTTTATGCTTCGCTTCGATTTTTTTGTGCGTTACGTTTTTATGCCTTCCATGCAATGGTCGTAATACAGTTTTTAAAATTTTGAGTAGTGACACCAAGAAATGGGGTTTTAAATAACACACCATATGATTACTTTTGCCCAAAACGGCAAGTTTGATTCGAGAAGAGGTCGATAAGTTGTTCCGTTCTGGAGTTAACGCGAAAACAAACCGTGTGAAAAAATCGTTACAAAAAAGCAACAAATGTTCTTGACTGATGACGCTTCTCTTTGTGTGTCTTCTTCTTACAAAAAACTGACTTTCGCCTACCTGAACCGCACGTCCGGGCTTCATGGTTTGGTGCTTGAACTTCGTGACTACTTGGGGCCATAGTGGTGCAAAACCGCCAGCATAGAGTTAGTAGCATAAAAAAAGAAGAGAAAGAAGATTTTAGTTTTCTTCGTTTCTTTGACCAAAAATTTCGAATCATTGTACCCCAACAAAACTTAATCGGATGACCTCTGATTCTAATTACTCTAGCACATCTACTGTCTTAAACTGTTGTCTGAACCCTAAATTCCTAGCCTACTCCTCACCTTGGGATCTGTAGCCATTCCAAATCTTAAAATGTTTCTAAAATGGGGACACTAGGCACAGACGATTCTGTTTCCTATCTGGCCGGTTTATCTTCAATGGTACGCTCCTCCTTCCACTCATCCACCTGGATTGACGCGTTCCCTACAATCCGAGTCGCCTTGCACGCTAGGTAATACGAAAGCAATGATCCCTATGATATTGAACATCACTCATCGAACACTGCTACTGATACAAATCACATGGAAATGTATCCATTCTACTGCTTCAAATGGTGTTTCCCCAAAGCGGGCCATCAGCGATCTATCTCTAATATGCATGCTTGTCATCGACACGATTTTAGAGTATCGCTCTGTGACCATTTTGAAATCAGATAATTACCCTGATCAAAACATTCACCCCTTTCTAAGAGGATGCAAATTACATTCAGATATTATACCATGAGCAAATCAGGTATTTTGGTTATTTAGATAAACAACATAAATTGCCACGAATATGAAGAGTGTACTTTTAAGTCGTTTTCCTAGATTGAAAATAAGAAGTCTAAGAGTAGAGTTGTGGCCAGTATCGCACCTGATGTTGAGTGCCTTTGTATAAACGTTCTGCGAGGTGGCAGTGAAAAAATGACTAGAATATGCTTTGAACACTCTCACTACTGGTCAGGCTGCCTGGTCTCACATGAATGGCTTTATGGCATGAGTACAGCCCCCTCTCACCGGGTATTGGTTTTATTTCTGAATAAATATTCGAAAATGGGTGTCAGATAAGGTTTAGGATAGTATCTGCCAATCAAGTTGCAAAATTAAAAAAAGTTCAAAAAAAGCGATCAAATTACGTTGTTTATTTCTCAATTTTCCATGGTTTCCAATAATCATTCATTCTGATACGCTCGCAAAGAGTTTTTCTGGATTGTTCCAAAGAAGTGCTTTTAACAAAATTGAGGTTGTTAGAAGTGGTTGATTTTATCAACAGGAAGCACAAACACATGAATATTGTATTTTGTGCCTAGTTTCCGGCGTCAGACACTACGCCAAGGAAAGCCTTGTGGACGCAATCGATGCACAGTATTTTTTCACGTTCTGTATGACGTACGACGCAAAGAACCACAGCTGGGGGTCAATAGAGGATTTCCAGGCTTACTTGGGTAACGGAAGAGCACTGCAGCACAGTAACGATCACGCCTTTCACATCGTAGGGTTTCCTTACCTGAATAATGTCGGATTCCCTTGGCGGATTTTACTGGTTTCGGCAGCTGCGATTCTGTAGCTTCTATGTCGTCGGGTAGGTTACCATTATCTGCCATTTCGACAGCACACCCCTGAGGAATGTTCCAGAGAAGAAAATCGCGAAGAGCAGATTTCAAAAGCCTAATTGGCATATATCATCTGGTCCGGAAGATTTTTTCGCTTTAGTTCTTCGCCACTGCATTGAGTTTGTCAATGGGAAACTCGAGCAACTGACTTCCGGCACTATTTTCTTCCAGCTCGTTCAAGATGCATAGAAGCTCGATTCAAACTAAATCTGAACGCGCTGTTCGATACACCGCTGCGTCCCTGGTGGTTTGGAGATAAGAAGCCGTTTGACGAGGCATTTTGTTGATTTCAGTGACGAAAAGTTGTTGAAAAGTTTTCTCGATTGATCAGACGCATCTCAGAAGTTACGGATCATGGAGCATGAGAAAAAGAAAATTAATTGTGCACAAAACATCCAGAGAATCCTTGTTCAAAATAGCCTCAAAAATACCAAAGTGTTAAAACTCCCAAGGCCAATGGTGTGTCTTGCTGATCAGAACCGTTACAGGATGCTCTGGGTTTGCCCTTCATTCTGCAACACAAGACCAATTGCGGCACGAGGAACACTACTTATGCAACACAAAACCGATTGCAACACAAGACCCTGAGTTCAGACCCGATCGAAAAATATTGAGCATTTGTCAAGCGAAAGCTTCTGAGGATGCAGGTAAAAAATTGAACAAATGCACAACAAATGCGTTGAAAGTGGAATAAGTTCACCGGTCCAGTGTCACCAGCGAGCACCATGATGGCCTCGATCATACGCTAAAGTGTTGCGGAAAGCTGAATAAATACCTTTTTGTGTTTGTGATCAACCGTGTGTTGTTGACATTCGTGAGTTTGTGATCACATGAATGCGTCCAAATTTACTTTGAATCAGGCTTTAGTCGGCTTAAATAACGGAAATCTGGTAATTTTTTTATCTCGTGTATTCTTCAGTTTGAACCGAATGGTATCTTAGAAAAAGAAATGAATAAAATATGAAGTGGTCTTTCGCTTTTTCTTTTTTTAAACTCGTTTATGTTGTACAGGCACAATCACCAAAAACTTTAAAGAGCCGTTCTCAGGGATCGGAACTAGTTGCCATTCTACGTGATTCCAGTTCACGAAGTACATTATCTTTGTTATCGAATTCATGATTTGGAATCCCATACAGCCAAAATACATTTCCTCATCTAGATCGAAAAGGCCATAGAAATTTATAGTGATTTCGAGCACCACTGCACAAATAACATTAAGTTTGTCGAGTTGAATCGTTCGTTTGACTCTCCAATCTATTCGTTGTTTTCTGCAACGAAATCCATTTCTACTATTTATGGAGCTGGATTTGTATTCAATACCATGCATTTTTGTCTAATAAGCATTTGGTATAAAAAAAAACCTTCTGATGTATTATGTGAAAAATAGTACAAAGAACTATGGCTATTTTGTTGAAAAAAACAAAGATATGCTTTCTGATGCTTATCGTTGCATGGACATTTTAACAGATTTGTTTTATCGACTAGAAATGCGAGAAAAAAGGTAAACAAGTGTGGAGATGATGATTTAAAAAAAATATTTCTGATTTCCGAATACATCCTGTCGTGTTGGAAGAGATGTGACTGAATCCGTGCGTTGAATCTCACTAGGCTTTGGTAACTTATGAAAAGAAGTGTGATTGATGAGCGTGAAACCACAACTTTTAGCTCCAGGCAGGTAGCAGCTTTTTCATATATGCGGAGGTACAACCAGTGGTAGCCCTCCTCCAGCACCTAACAATGATTGGCAGGTCCAGACGCAATTCGTTTCGTACTTTGTATGCACTGGTGTAACTGGTGGCATTTTGTGAGATGACAAACAGCCACCACATGTTTCTTCCAGGTGATCGAAAACTTGTTAAAGAGTGTGGCGAAAAGCAGTTAGCAACATTCAAAAGTTATTAGCTTTACAAATGGGTTGATTTTTTTAGTGTGTTTTGCGGTGACATGTTTGTGTACATGTCTGTAATGACTGTACAACATTGGTTTCCGGTGCGGTGGATCGTTTCACGTCCAGTGTATCTGGACGAAACGAAAAGAAAATTCTGCGCATTTTGAGCGTTCCAAATATGGTCGACTTGCTACATCTAAACTGGCTAAACGGGTGAAAGTGAACCATACCAGTCTCCAAAATGCCGGTGACAAGTTTGGTGAAGATTTGACAAGATCTGGCAGGAAACCGGACTTGAGAGTGGTTGAGTACATGAGGGAAAAACTCATCGGAACTCTTTGAGAAAATGCTTACAAGAAACAGAAGGTGCCGAAAAAGTTCCGCAAGCAGCAAGTTCAGCGCCAAAACAAAAGCTCCCGACTTCTGCAGAATTCGGATTCTGGAGGAGTCAGAGCGAGTACAAAAAGGGCGAGATTAAGCATCCTGATCAGAAGGCGAAACCTACGTTAAGGAAGATTCGCTGAAGCGCTGCCCGGTTCCACAGCTTATTATATGAAAGCGGTGGACCTGGACGACGCTGACCCACTACGGTGTCGATGAAAAAAGTTTACGCAGAAGGTCACGACAAGCGTTTCGTGCCCATGGTTTTGAGGTTTTGTCGATTTGAGCTGCGAAGGATACAATTAACGCTAAAGGTGTGGCGAGGAAGGGTGTTTTCGGCTGGAAATTGCTGCCACTGTGCTGAAAGCCTCAATGTACCTCCTATTTTCTGGCCTAATAAAGGCTTACGCCCACTATGCCAAATCTGGTTCTGCAGTGGCAACAGCAATAACATTGGAATTACCTGAAAAAGCGCATCGACGTCCGCTGAACTGCGGTCAATTGAACGGCTGTTGGGCGAGTCGTCATGCTGACCTTGCCTTTTGGAA
The DNA here is from genome assembly GCA_034211315.2 of Aedes japonicus. NCBI lineage: Eukaryota > Metazoa > Arthropoda > Insecta > Diptera > Culicidae > Aedes > Aedes japonicus. Next base: position 9,309 of record JASCZW010009019.1, read on the forward strand.
GGAGGAGTACAGTGTTGACCATGCCAAGGATTCCAAAAAAACTAGACAGCAGCCACCGGGAAAGTCACCAAAGCAACTGTGGAGAATTTATGTGAAGAATGCTTCTCAAGAAAATTAATTTTGTATTTTATACTATGAAATCAGAAGGTTGAGAGCTAACGATTCTATTCGTTGTTTTCTGTTGCTTTTTTTTAATGTAAACGTTGCTACGAGACTTTTTGTTCCATGTTTCCAAACCCATGTTTTACGAAACTTGGTTGCGAAGTTAATTTACAGAACATAAACTTTCAGTGTGTAAAGTCCAAAGTGCGAAGGCAGTTTACAAAACTGAGATTAAATCGTCTGATGTAATTCGTTTGTGCGCCATTCCGGGAATCAAATGGCTGGAAACGATAACATGTAAGTGATTTTCCAGCAAAGAAGGAATATTTCAATCCCACTATTGCGTGAAGTTATTATAGATGAATCTAATTATCAACAAACCTGGTTCGAGTGCACTTTGCCAGGAACGCTTATAAATTGCGATACACGCTTTTGAAGGTGGATTTGGAAAGTACGATGACTCGTCGTTGTTGTTGTTGTTATTTCTTGTGAACAACACGAGATTTGACTTCTTGTCTCTATATACACCGGACCCCTCGCCTAAAAATCCTTTAATTATCATTTTCAATGCCCCTTAATTAATAATTGTTTTTAAAGAATATTTTGGCTAATTACTAAATCCTCAATACATCTTTTTGATGTCTGTTGGCTGAGTTTCGTTTTTAAACGTATTTTTAATAAATTCAAATAAATATTCATGTATGCTCCGGATAAATCCTCTCAAAAAGTAATGACACTCTATATATCAAATCAGTTAGTTTCCTACACTTGATGTTTGTCTATATGCCATGAGCATAGACTGGACTTGAATGCGCTTTCATGATGGTTTCACAGTTACTTGCGAACGCTCGTTCTGCTTTCCGACCCCTCTTTTCCCATCTGGCATCCATTTTCATTCAAAACAAGCGATGATTTACTGGTTACACTTTCACCACACCGACCCTGCCACCGGTCCTGTTGGCCATTTATGCAATATGTATTTCTCCAAAGTCCAAAGTGGCCTGCATGGTAGTGCAAGATTTTAGCTACACAATGCATTCAGAAGCATTTGAGCTTGGCACCTCCCACTCTTGCATCTTCTACCGAGAGATTCACTCACGCTTGTTGGTTACTAATGTTTTGCATTTGTTGGTTTTTGTTGTGTGTATCATTGCAGGCGTCATAATCTGCTGGCTTTGCATAATTTGCGGTTAACGCTCGTGCTGGCATCGATTCTGGTTGGCATCTGCAGAGGTGGCCCAATATAGTGTGATCATTCATCAACTTGGTCAACTGAGCTCGCACCATCAGGGCGATGCAAATAACCACTCCAAATGACGGATGACGGCCGGAGACGGCAAGAGGCCAGTGAATCGGGACCCGGTGACCAAGATGATGATGCTGGGCTATCAATGGTAACGGCTGTTTTGGGCCTGTACTCCAGTTGCTTAGGAATCGTATCGATTCTCGTGGGAGCCGTTTTCGTTCGAACTGTGAAGTGAAGGATGAATGTGGTAGAGTTAGATTTATTAGACTGTCCAGCTGGAGTAGATAACATTCCATATATATGTATTTTTTAACTGTCATTCAATGATTTTTTATTTCTGTAGCTTAAGCAATGAATGTGTCATTTCGGATGAACGAATAATGTGTCAACGCTTTGAACAATAGGATTCACTCAATCCTGTTTGAAGGTTAATGTATGTTAATACATAATATTGTTCATGTATTTTCTATTACTTGCATTTTGCATAACTTGATTACTACCGGTACCTGATCCAAATTCCTTTTTTTCCAAGGTCGATTTTATGAAACAACGGAGAGAAAACAGAATTATGACGTACGTTCTCTTAGCATCGTTACAATGTTTTTTTGAGAAAAGAATAGAAAATAAAGCATCGTAAAGGTATGATATTTCATGCTGTTTGTACTTACCGGCAGGATTACAAATAAGGGGCGGTGTTAGTTTTGTTTGTTTGGCTATAGGATCTAAGATTGTGTGTCATTATTCCACTATGAGGCCACTAATAGTCATATAGAATAACAATTCTGAAGAATGTTGGCGGACAAGCGGTCTATCTTTCAGTATATGAAACAGAAAAACGGTTCATTCTGTTTTTTTCATTGCATTCATTAGTACAATCCTCACTGGTTCTGCACCATAAGTGAATAGCAACTAATTGCTGCCAGTTTAACATAATCTCCGCTAAGCTAACCTTTAGAAGAAACGGCTCTCCCATCTTCTCTGTATATATTAAATAACACCTTAACATTTTTGACTCGTACTTCCAACTTTGTTGTGAGTTGCCTTACCTTCTGGCTACGCCGTCGTTTCTTAACCTTTGCTTTTTAGTTTGTTCGCTAGAATGCGTAATGCTCATAATGGGACGACAACACCTATAACGTTGTTATCAGGACACACACTGAACATCATTGCGTTGTGACGGTCTCCGTGCTCAGCATGGCCGGGATGTTTCGTTTTGTTTATTTCCATACGCGGCGTGGCGTAACGAACAATGGTGGTGCTCTCCAGAAACCACCGAGCAAGGGTGTGAAGTAACGTTCGGCTGGTAATAAGTTATTTACATTTCGGCATAGAATTTTCAATCGGAAGTACGGTCGTAAATTATGTGAGACGCACAGCCGGCGTTGGATGCCCGTTGTCTCTCCGCAGAGACATCGACCTTCATTGAGAAAAATGGATAAATTACCGTCAGTGAAGGGTGTTTTGTAACATTCATATTGACATTGATTAGAGATAATCGTTACTAGAGAAAGAATGGCGCTGTCGTTGCCATCGAGACATCTTTTGCTTGCTTCTTAAAGGAGGAATTTTCATTCATTATCGCACAGATTGGGTCGAAGTGTCTGAGATTGTTATGAAACTTTGGCAATGCATAGAGTCTATGGATATATTATATTATTCCTATTCGCAAATTAAATTTATCACACGATAATTGCAATAACAACTATGTACCACGTTCGATACGATTTCATCCTGTATACGCATCTGCAATTTGTTTCACTTTTATAAGGGACACGATTATACCAAACACCAAACAACCAAGGCTAAATGGCAAAAATGATCACCAAAAATCCACTTTAAGTCGGATACTTTTGAAATTCTCAGGAATAAATAAACAAATATTAACTACTTTTTTCTTTTTGAAAATTGTTTTATTCAACTTTCTCTCTAGGCTTTATGCCCGCACCTTGAAGTAAACGCTATCCATTGCAACACTTGCACCATCTTTTACACGCTTTTATCCACGCTTTCTTCAAAGGCTTGTCGTTTTTGAACACCCTTTCCGTTTTTCGGAAATTGCCCTTCATAATCGCCCAGAATTCTTCTATTGCGTGAAGTTCTGGCAGAGTTGGCATGGATTTACCTCCTTTAGCACAAAAACAACATCGTTGGCCTCGTAACAAAACAAAATGGTATTTATTCAGCTTTCAAGAGATATATAACAAGTTATTACATTTCACCGCATCGAACGAACTGTTGCACTTTACTTGTAATCGATGCCATCATGACCTACACAGTCGCTGGTGACACTGTACCGGCGAACTTATTCCACTTTAAACGCATTTGTTGTGCATTTACCGCAATTGAAGTTATCGCTTGACGATTGCCCAATATTTTTTGATCGGTCTGAACGCAGGGCAATTCGGAGAATTATACTTTTGACGACAGAAATTAACATTGTTGCAGCATACCATTCTAGTACCTCCTTAGAAGTAGTGGCAGCTGGCTAGATCCGGCGAAAACATTACGATGGTTTCGTGTTGCCGAACGAAGAGGTAGAGTCCGCTTTTTCAGACACACTTTAATGTAAACGTTCAACGTCATTGTATGAGATATGATGAAAACCTTGGTTTCAAGGCCACAACTACAGATTCCTTGCCAAATCATTAGTTTTCGAGGAAACTCGTCAGCAAAAACAAATCTATACCTGGAAGGGACATCCCCACGACTAGTTTCTAGGTAAAATTTTCGTCCGGGGATTTGTTTACATTTCGACATATGTTCCGTCATCCATTACAATACAACCATCAAATTTCGTCAAAACTCGTTCGTATAGCAATCGTGCTCGCTTTTTGGTCACTAAATTTTGTTTCGAGAACGATTCGGATGTTTATTGGCACAAAAGGCTTACATCGATTCTCTTGGAAAAGTTCACGGTGGAAAAGTTGGAATCGTGTTTCTTTGCCAAATCACGTATGGAGACACCTGCGTTGCCTTTCACGTACCTCAACACCTTTCTCCTCATGATAGATGCGCTCGTTCTCTATCCACACACTTGTTGCGTTTGATTACTAGACGCACCGTTGACTTTGAGATTTTAACACTATGTAGCTATTTTTGGGCAGACCGCCGAAGGATTCTCTAGATGTTGGTGCACAATTAATTTTCTTTTCTCAATTTCTATGATCCTTAATTTCGATATGCGTCGATCAATCGAAAAAAACGTTTCACAATTCTTCGTCAATGATACATCAACAAATGCCTGTCAAACGTGTTTTGTTCCAACCACCAGGGACGCGGTGGTGTATTAAACAAATGCGTCCAGATTTACTTTGAACCAAAGAGCTTTAGTGTCACCTTGTGGGACTTGAGGAACGACAGCAGGCGCTTCTGAATGCATTCTTCTTTATATATTTGGCCGTTGGTGGTGCCGGCCGTTTTTCTTTCTTAGAGATTTGTCGACCTTCTTCCAAGTACTTCTTGGCTAATTTATCTACCTCTTCTTCAGAAACTTCTCCGGAATATCCAGGCATGACTTGCCTACGAAAAACTCCAGGTCGGGGATCTGATTGGCGTCCACTTTAATGTACGTCTCGTTGTCCATTACGATGCTTCCTTGCGTGGGGTTTGGAAACTGTACACCGTGTCCAATATATTCTCATACAAAATAAAACTATTTCAAATCGATAATTCAGATTTTATTGATAACTTTACCCATTTTATAATACTGATTAACTACAGCATATGTTTTGGAATAACACCGCCTCTAACCTTCTAGACCAGCTCCAGACGTTTTTCAAAACCGCCAAAGGCGGCACGCACGGCTTCCATCAGCATTTTGTCCCAAATTCGTTTGATTACGGTTTTGAATTGGTTCATATTAGACGCTCTGGGGTCATTTACCTTCGCCAGCGTGTATGACCATACGAAATAATCCAAGGGATTCTGATCTGGTGAACTGTGAGGCCATTCATTCTTGTCATTCTTGTCGCGCTCCGTCCTGCTAAAACACATAGTGATCATCTCCAAACACTTCTTGTACATATGGCTTGACACCTTTCTCCAAACCTTCCGTTTTATAATATACGGCATTCACTTTAACGCCTTTTTCGATGAAACCAGTGGTAATTTGCCTCTCTTGCAAATTCTTCCTCAAACCATCACTGACGCAGCACTTTGGAACCGTGGAATATTCCTATCACTCTCTGGAAAAGTTTTCGAAGAGAGAGCCCACAATCTGTCGTTCTGGACGTTGTGGGATTGTTGCAAGACGAATTACTTTTCGTCGGAAATGATAAATTCTTGCCCACCGGGCCGCGACAAAAGGAGACTTGCTCTTTCGAGTCGTTTCTGCTTGGAAGGTTCCGAAACTCCGTGAACCTTACGTTTCTTGAAAGTTTGGAATCCGGGGTCATTTTGCAGTATATTGTGCATTGACGATCTCGAAACATTCAGATCTGCGGCCATTCTACGTACAGAGCGCTGTGATTTTCGTCTAATCCGTTCCCTGACAACTTTAACAACTCGTGCAGTCAGCACCGTACGAGTACGACCGAATCTCTTCCCGTCATCCAACGAGCAGGTGTCACGGTACCTTCGGATAGTTCGGTACACAAAATCCCGCTTTATTCCGAGGTTTTTCAAATATCTAAAAATAGCGCCCGGGCGCTCACCTTTCAAAAACTCTTTAAGCACCACAGCACGGAACTCCTTCATCGCTGGTAACAGATAAACATCGAATGAAAACAATCGGACATAACCTAAAAGCGTTTGTATAAACATAGTGCAAAACTACACCAACACATACGCGAAGCATGTTGAGTAGTTGCACGACACCAATGCAAGGAAAAAATGTATGAGAATATATTGGATACGGTCTATTTAGTAAAAGGCCGACACACTTTTACCACGGAAACCAAATGACCATTACTATAGAAATATCCAACCGATGCGGATTGTATTTGCAACTTTGGTTTCAGGAATTTTCTCAAACTTGTCTCATATAATCGATGAACACCATTCGTCTCCGAAAAAACACGGATTTCCGGAACCGTGTTCCAAAACGAGTATACCTCCTCTGAACTGGTCACTCTGAAGCAAAGTGACCGGATGGTCTAATAACTATGACAAACTTTCTTCTGAAACGATTCCATGAATTGGGAACCTGCTCCGAAGTAAGCTTTTCAAGATCAAGTCACCGGATTGTCATTTAGCAATCAAACACGTTCCTTTGTATTCATTCCACGACTTTTAATATCATTAGTGCTGATTTTCTATTGAAATCTTTTATAAGTTTTCGGAATAAGATTCCGGAAATTCAGTTTTTTTCGGAGAAGGATGGCGTCCATCGGTAATGTTAGACAATTTTGAGGAAGTAGTTGAGTTCCTCAATCAAAATCTGTTGGATATTTCCATAGTAGTGGTTATTTTAATTTCGTGGGCAAAAGAGTTCCCTGTCGGCCACTTAAAGGTAATTTTTGTTGTTGGACACACCACTTCTTGTTTGTTGTTTGCCGGAACTTTATCGTGGCGGCATTTGTCTCGAGCGTGGTTTGGTGATATGTATGGATTGGTTTGAATTATGTGCAGTGATGAAAAGACACCAGCAAAAGAACGTGATGCAATTGTTACGCAAAATATAACGCGAGAAGAAGAAATGCGATTGTACTGTGCCTTGATAATTCACGGTAGAATGTCATGATATTTTCAACTGTAGTATTTTTTTAATTTCTTGTGTTTACTTTGGTCAATATGAAATCTCGTCGAAGTCAGAACATCAAAAGAGAAGGCTTACTGCGTGTTTAAAAATATTGCTTAGAGTACTCTTAAGGATACTAGGTTGAGGTACAATTTTGTTCACAATATTTTTCACGACACCGCATTTTCAGGAGTCAATAACATGTATGCTACAAAATGAACACAGTTTAAAATTAAATGAAATGTTTGCCCTACTGGAGGAAACATTCTTATCTTCTTCTTAGCATTCCAAGCTTATTGCTTTCTCGATTCGCCTATTCCTTGCTCTCAACTTAGTGTTCTAAATGCACTTCCCCAGTTATTAATTGAGAACTTTCGATGCTAAGTACCATTTTTGCATTAGTATAATTGTGCGGCAAGTAAAATCATACCCATGCCCAAGGAGTCGAGAAATTTTCCTTAACGGAAAATTCCTAGACCAGACTGGGAATCAAACCCGGTCACCTCCAGCATGGTATTGCTCTATAGCTGCGCCTTTACCGAATGAGCTAAGGGAGGAAGTATAACTATCTTTTATAAATCTCTGTTATTCCTGAGTGACGAGATTCATAATGCCTGTAAAAACGTGAAGTAGAAGGACACCAGGCATTTTCACGTAAATATACAAAAATTAGAATTTAATTCGCCATCACTTTGACACCATTACATCATAAATATTCCACCGGGTACTTTTTATAATGGACTGGGCGATTTTTTTATAATGTGTCAAATTTCTTTCAGACTCTCGATGAAGTCAACATCAGTTTATCGAATGAAACAAAGTGAAGAAAAATTTCTACAAGATAATAAATATAATTAACTAGAAAATGAGAAGGAAGATTAGTAATTTACATTTGCTCCAACCACCTTTATTGCTTAGCTTAGACAGACACAAGTATTTCGTCTCTACAATGTGCAAATTTCTTCAGCGTCGTGTACTAATACCAAAAGTAACAGCAAAATAACTGATTTTTTATAGGGACACCCTAAACTTCGTAGAGAAAAAATGCTATAATTCGGATTTATCAAAAGGTACAGAAAAATTATGCCATCGAAAGTTGCTTGAAATTATTTAATCTACAACTTTTCCAAATAAAGTATGCCTTTATTTCCGCAAATAAAAGTGAGATTTTCGATTTCTCCAAAAATAAGGACCACCCTAGTTTTAATGCACACCAAAAGAAGCGTCTTGTTATAAGAAACAACTTTGTCGAATAAAATTTGGCTCCAAAATTTCAAACTTAGGCTGAAAATGTATCTTTCCAGCCAAATTCGCATTATGTACCACTTTGCAGTGTGCTTTCTTCTTCAGTATCGTTTGTCAAGATAGCAATAAAGGTAGTTGGAAGTAAATGGAAATTACTAATCTTTCTTCTTATTTTCTAGTTTCAATTGGAACTGTTTCGAGCTTTTCCCAGAATTTACGTATTGAGGGCGAATCCGGCGTAGTGGCTAACATCGATACCTCTCACGTTTATGTCATGAGTTTGAATCTCACCTCCGAAAAAGTTACGAAAATACCCAAAAAGGTATTTGAGTAGCTACGATGGGAGATGAACCAGCCTAGGGCCAAAAATCTCGATAATAAAGGAATAACAAAAAATAACATATTTTTCATTTACAGTCCTACAGTGACCGGCGAGAAAAAAGATCCATCGAGCCGTATACTAATCAGGCATAGCTATCTTTACAACTTTGTATCAATAGCAGCTATCTTACCCGTACTGTACATATTTGGGTATCATTCATGAGGCTTAGCGTAAAAGTTTGAATATACATATTGATTTCAGCCAACCGCATGTGAAAAATGAAATAAGCTGTGTGTTTACGGTATCTCAATAAAAAAGATCCACTGGGAAAAAAAACAAAAACTTTCCGTGTACATCCACTTGGCTTATACCTTGTTGATCAAGCTTTTGACATTCCTTTATTTACATCCATCACAGATAATTGCTAGAGTTGTGAGAAATATGTGAGTTTAACACAAGTGACGAGTTTTTTTAAGAATTGATCATGGGAGGAAAGAAAATAATAGTCCAAGTTCGAAATCTTATCGTGCGCGATTGCTCGAAAAACGAATCTCAGCGCAAAGTTGCCGAAAAGTATGGTGTAAGCCGTGGTGCAGTGCAGAAAAATAGTTTTAAAACACCAAAGCTTGGAAGTGTCGTAGATCGAACAGGACTTGGACGCAATCGCAAGTCTGATCACCGCGAAGACACTAGAATCATCTCAGAAATTAAAAAGGATCCGTTTGTTACCATCCGTTACGCATTGCTGAGACACGGTTTGAAAAGTCATTTTGCTCGGAAACGGCCGTTCATAAGTAGGGTGAATAAGGAGAAGCGATTGCGGTTTGCAAGAAACCATATAAATAAGCCACTGTGTTCTGGAAACGGGTTGTTTGGTCAGACGAATCAAAGTTTGAGCTGTTCAACAGAAAACGACGACTGCGAGTTTGGCAGAAAAGCAATGAAGGGCTGAAGGATAAACATCTTCAAGGGACCATGAAGTACGGCGGTGGAAATATCATGATCTGGGGCTGTTTCTAATGGTTTGGAGTGGGGAATCTGGTTCTAATCAGTGGTATTATGACGGCAGATGGGTATATAGATATTCTGGACGAGAATATGGAAGAATCTTTGCTGAAAATGGTTCTGGAAGATAATTACATTTTTCAGCAAGACAACGACCAAAGCATACGGTCAAGAAAACACAAGCTTTTTTCCGTGCCTGTCGGATTAAACCTTGGAATGGCTCTCCCCAGAGCCCGGATTTAAACCCAATTGAAAATATCTGGGCAATCCTCGACAAGAGAGTCGAAAGAACCCACGTAACCAACAAACAAACATATTTTGCGGCACTGGACCCGGCCTGAAAGAAGTTGGATCCACAGTCGCTCAAAAACCTGGTCGAAAGCATCCCGAAACGATTGCGGTCCATCATTGAAGTGAAGGGAGGTCATATGGACTATTGAAGAGTCGATTCCAACTCTTTCGATTATTTTTTATTCATACATGAAGTGGATCTTTTTTATGGCATACGTATTTTACTAAACTCCAATAATTTAGTTTTTATTTTATGCAAGGAATACAAGTGATCGTTATTTTTGTACTGGAAATGGTTCGTCTATGTTTATTTTTCAGAAACATGTATTGGAATACCCTACTTCTTCAAAAAATACGTGGTTTTTTCTTAACAATAATACATTGATGAAAGGTGAATCTTTATTTTTGCTGGTCACTGTATTACCTGATACCATTTGAGTGCAAAAAGTTTAGATAGTGAAACTAGCAATCCATAGAAACAGCTTGTTAAAATCAAGTTTGTTTGACTGAAGAAAAAAATAAGATACAAAATAAGATACACGAACAGATCAGATCATTCCAAAACCAGGAAGATCAACATTTATTGAAGATTTTGTCAAACTACATGGTGTCAATAGGGATGGGGCAGCTCAGTGTTGAAGAAATACTGTTAAGATATCGGATAAACCCGTTCTTTTTTGTCTCAGGAATGCCAATTTTTGGTTGAAAATTATCTTATAAAGACCATGTATTTTGATAAGATGTTTTTAAATATCAAAATGGTTTGCAAGGATAATTTGTTTGGAAGAGTTTGTAAGAAATTGGCATAATTTTATAATATGATGAATGAATTTTGAATTGTGTATCAAATTTCAACAGAAGTACTCATAAATATAGCTTGGTATTTTATTTTTCGAAACCTTTTCTACTTGTTTATTATAATATGCAGAAGGTTTTATTAATTTATTGAGAACGAATAAAAACAGTATTGATTTAGAGTAACACAGCTAGAGAATCAAAGTTACTTCTCTACTACGTTGCTACGACTTGAATTCGTGTTCAACCGGGCATACGGGAAGATTGTCAACACAGCTGGGTTTACTCACTGTGAGTATTTTTAGGGATGGGATCCATCCATGATAGTGCTTCAGATTTGGAAATGGGCATGTTTTATTTCGAATATCTGTTATTTTAATTTTGTCTGAAATCGGTTCAAATGATTTAAATCAATAGAACTAACTTTTCTTTCGTTTTGAATGAGAAAACATGAGCATTACTAATACCGATTATGGTCGCACTTTTGTTTCCTCTTATTTATTGTCCCTGCAGGGCTATTATACATCGCATTGGCCGTCCAAGGCTCTCAGACCGTTGTGAAATGGTGCAAATTTGAATACATCAATAGTGTCACAAACAAGCATGACAGCTTTGCCTACGTCGTTGACCCTCGTTTCGGCATTGTTTCTGGCAGCACTGGTCATCGTCGATGGAATTACCGTGTATCGAGAGGTAAGTGTTAAAGTTTTTTTACCATGATTGATTCAAGTAGGGTTTTTTTATTGTTTCTCGCCAAGTAATCAAATACTAAACAGATTATTTAACTCCTGGAAGTTAATGGAAAACCTTGTTGATGTCACTATTGCCAGCTTCAAAAATCTCGTTTGTGGTGACACAAATCTCTGGCGTCAAATAAATTAAGCAACTGAAGCATCAGTTCTAATAAAGAGCACATCGTCTCATAATTTTATAGCACAGAACTCTGCCCTCAGGATGACTAATGACTTTGGCATTCTCAAAGAACATCCTCCAGTTATCTCATTCCAACCACAGTGCTCGAGTATAATTCACTTAATCCACCCAAAAATTACCATCAAACTAATTGCTCATATTATGTAAACTATTCTCCCGTCGACGCTTTGACAAAAAAAACTTTCCAGTTTACTGTTAAACGAACAACCCAGAACGTTTCCAGACAGGGCGAGGCACTTGTCGGTCGCTTTCCCTTATCCTACCAGTTCCTCTAGTTTTTACTCCGGGAAAGGGTGACATAATGGCGAAACTTTTAATGTATGACAATCTAATTATAAATTATTTTCCACGTCATCATGGTTCTTCCACTTGCCGACCAACATTGTCAGTTATGATGCGCGTATCATAAAGCAAACTATCACTCGGCTGCCACAGCTACCGTCCCATGCATCATTGGTAGTTCAGTTATTCAGTATGCACAAACCTCTCACTTCTTTATCGGCCAACTGGACGTGTCTACCCTTCGGTGGATCAAGCTAGAAACTCACTGAGCCAAGGTGAATCATACATACCTAGCACATAAATGCGATTCCAGTGGCATTTCGATGAGCCATGAGTGTTTAAATTCCACAAAATTTATAGAGCACTTAAAATATGCAAAACGAAAGCAAAAACGCTATTTAATCTACGGAAGGCAACGAGCGCGTACAGCATGAATTATACGGAACGGATTATGTTGAAAATGTGAATGCCAGAGAGGGATGCGGTTTGATAGTGAACTTGTTAAAAATAGTTCATGCAAAATAAAATATTTCGAATGCGTTGAGATAATGTGATGTAACGTTAGAGTGACATCATATAGAATTAAAAGTAATAATAAGTAATAATTAATCTTATTATAAATGATTGGCAAGTCTATGATGATTTCTGTGAAATAAGCAGGAGTCAGTCGGATTAGTTTTCTCATTAATATTAAAGAGGGTCGAGGGACGGTAAATTCAGCCTCTCAGTTCTCAAGCAATAATTCACCAGCATGTTAGATAATTATTTTATTGTAATTTTAAATAGATATTGTAAATAGCATTTGAATTTTTCATTTTAATACATTGAATGATCATTATGATTGTTAGCTCAGAATATTATTAGATAAAAAGCGCAGAATTCAAATGGTTGAACATTTAAATTAAAGTCTCAGTCACCCGAATTTAATTTTCGTTTTTTAGGTTAGTTTACATCTGTCATTGGTATTCTATGAATTTTTAGCTTGATAGCTTGAAATTTATAAAATTACGCCGTATCGTGGGCATTATCTGTGGTACTCAATTTTGTACTATTTTCAAAATGGAATTCAATTTCCAACAACGAGTATGTATTAAACTTTGCCCTGTGAAACTTGAGCTTGAGTCAAAACTTTAGATCTTGACATCGAAAACCGATGAAAACATCAACAAAATCAAATAATGGATGACCGTAGACCGCAAATGGACCATTACAGAGATGGCAGATTAGTTAGAAATGCGTTGTGATTTGTTCTGAGACACTTGCGTGAAGCAATTTGCAAAAAAGGCCGGACACAATGCCATCGTTATCCGTGCCCATTGGTCTAAAAATGAAACGAATATCAAAAAGCAACCAACGAATTCACCTAAATTGGCTCCTTGTGACTTTTCATATTCGGTCGACTCGGTCGACTTTTGCGGTCGACCAGCACCTGAGATGAGATCATGGATGGCCATACCGCAAAAGGATCAGAGTTGATAGCAAACATTTATTCCTGTGACAAGAAATTAAAAACTGATCCTACTATCAGTGAGAGTAAATTGAAAAAGTTCAACTGACTTTCTGAAAAAAAAAGTTCAACTGACTTTCTGAAAAATGGACCACAGTTAACCAGTAAGCCGTGCTCTCTTCGATTGAGCTATCTGGAGGCCCTTGATGTTTCTGGCATACTCCTCCAATATTTTTACCTTGAAGAAATGTTCTCCCAAGCCCCTTTCGATGCGTCAAAAGCAGATTTTTGTTGGTAACGTTACTTTTATCAATCTCGCTACAGATTTTCAGGAGTTGGGTTGAACTTCGGAGACACAGAGGTGGCAATCCCACAGTTTTATACGAGATCCATGGAATAAGCAGTAGTTTTGCGTGCGGTTGTACGCTGGATCATTGTGTTGCTGAAATACGTAGTCATTTCACAGGACCAGCTTCCGGCAAGGAAAACTACTAAATTTTTGCACAGAATGTGTTTTTATAATTCCTTCGATACGAGCAAATTTATTAGCACCAGATAACGCAAAGCATCCTCAAAACATAAGACAGGACGATGTGAATGGTCAAAAGTTTGTCGACTCAAATGCGAGAGTATTTTTTCTAATCGTGCAATTAAAACAGCTTGAATACACCTCATTCTGTAGGTGTATGCGCTTCAAAATATTGACCCTATTTTATGTTTGCCATTTTTCTATTCAGTTGTCAAATTGGCTTCGAAGCAAGAAGAGCAGCGTATCAAAATTTTGCACGTGCAAATAAACCGTGACGAATGTTATAAAAGTGTTCGGAGAACGTCTGACAACAACCAGAAACCAGAATTAGGAGAAAACCGACCGGAAGAATAGTGGCCTAGCATTTTCAAATGGAAAGAATTTTGGAAAGTCCCACACCACAGTAAAGAGCAAAGAACGAGCCGGACTGTCAAGACATAAGGTTGCAGTGACTCTAAATAGATATTGTGAGCAAAACACAACAGCCAAAAGAAGAGTGCGTAAGTAGTAAACGAGTTTGTTGACCAAGTCTGATTGCAGCGTAATGAACGATGAAACATACATCAAGACTGATTTTAAGCAGCTTTCAGGTCAAGAGTTTAATACCGCTATCGGAAAAGGGAAGGTTCAAGATAACTTTCAAACAGAAAACAATTTTCCACAGTTCCCAAAAATACCCGGTTTGCAGGCGATTTGCACTCTGTGGCTAAAAAGTGAAAGTTTCGTGACTACCGTTAACCATGATATTTATGTAAAGAATGCTTGCAAAAACGCATATTGCCTTTCTTGAAAACATAGTTGTTTCGTGTTGTTTTGGCCAGACCTCGCTTCTTGCCACTACGGAACAACGGTTTAGGAATGGTCATACCGCCAATAGTGTGAAAATCGTACCCTAGAAGAAAAATATTGGCAATCGTAAAGAAAAAACCTCAAGAGAGACAAACAGTTGGAAGTGCAAAACAGTCTCAGCAAATCGGCGTTCAGCATCAAATAAGGTGGATATAACAGCGGTTGCAAACTTGATGGAAGGTGATAACCATTGCGACAGATCGCATTTGAAAATCGAGGCTTCAATCAAATAACTTTTCTGTAAGTTTTGGCAGACGATGAACTTCAAAAAGGAATAAAAATGGATCATTTTTATATCAAACTCATCAGTGTGCACTTACTCATATTTGGCCAATTTTTGACCGTTCCACCCTTTCTTGCCTCTTCGTGCTTCACTGTTTTTGATATTTTGTCCAAAAGCTAGTCTCCAGTTTTCAACCAAACTTTGGATCGCTGAATGTCCAAATAATTCGAACTTATAACCTGTGCACACTTTTTCAAAATGAAATGGGCTTGTTGACGTGTTTCTAGGCAAATACACAAGACAAGGCCTAAATTTATTGTGTTTACTTAACAGTGGCCTCACGAGAAGGAAACTTATTTTTCAGGACTTGTTGCTTTCTATCAGCTTCTCTCTTTGTGAAAGCTTTCTGTAACTGCTCCATTTGCCACCTTGGGTCTCTGACGAACTTCTGACCTCTCGTGCTGCAGTTTCACGTCTTATTCGATATCGACACTAAAGTAATTCGAACAAATCAGCGAGAACCCAAATGACCATCAATGGTAAAACAAGAGATTCCAATTAACGACGGACCAGATAATGCCATTTCCAAAGTTATGATAATCCGTAAATCACTGGAATTCGTCGACAATCTACGACAACCCCGTTCCAACCCCAGCAGCATATGACCGGACCAAAAACAAAGACAGAAGAATGTGACGTGCAGGCGTCATCAAATAATCGTAAAAAAGAAAACTTTTGGGTGCCCCCCCCCCCTTCAACTCCCTTCGCCACCGTCACCGTCCTCGTTATCATCATCCGTGAGCCACTCATTTGCCTTGGAGCAGAAAGGATGGCTCTTGAAAAAGGCAAGCTTCAAGCAGCGACGATAATTTGCTCCATCTACCTAATCCGTGTGCCTGAAAGTTGACCCCTTCCCTGAGGGGTCGTCGATGGGATTAATAAGATTATAAAAGAAAAATGTGACGCTTATTGGCCCGGACGAGTCTGGTCCCGATGAAATGATTTAATTATCATCATGAGTTTCGCACACGGCCTTATCCCTGTTAAGTAAGAGGCTTTGGATTCCCTCATCGATCAGAAATTTCGGTTGAGCGAGGAGACGCATTCTTGTGTGTGAATTTCTGATGGTTCGAGAAAAAAAAGCACACATTACCATCACAACATCACAATCAAGAATCGCTTCATTTTGCCCCGGCGTGCGTCAGTAGTCGTTTGGCACCTTCATAATAATCACACATTCACGTTCATTCGTTACGACTCCTCAGACCCCCTCCCCATCTCCACCACCTTCAACCGCATGAAAGCCAGCAGGAATCCCTCAGCGAGGACCTGATTGAGATAGCTTTTTTGGCATATCATCTTCTCGTCATTGACAGGCATTCGACGTTGCCTCCCACGTTCACACACACACACCCCACCCCTAATGCGACCCCCCGTCGAACTGCAATGAAGATGTGGCCCCTTTGCGATGGCGATGGTGGGACGTACGAGGGAACGAAAGAAAGGAAGAGTGAACGGCTTGCGGTTTCCTCGGAACGGGCCAACCAACTCGGAAGCCGCAAAAATTGTATGTTTGAGAACGAGAGCCCTTTTTTGCCGCAACAACCAGTCAGAGTCCTTTCAGTTCGATTCCGAGAAAATCTCCGGCGAATTGAGTCCCCCTGCCTCCTAACCGTCTGAACGTCAGACATTCCACTCTGCTCCTTCACCGTTGGTTGGTGTGGTGCGTTCGGCTAGACATTTTGCGGTTAAGTCGAAATTAAATGTTCGTTATGGGTAGCGATTTAACGGGTCTCCAAATTATTTATTTACATTCGTGCGATGTGGGGTGTTTCCCTTGTGATGGCCGTTATCAATATCCTATTAACACGTTGTCGGTTTCCGGGAAGGTTACTTTTTATGGATTATGGTAACCCGATTGGATATTGGATGGTAATTGGAGGAACTTATTCTCCATTCTTCGATTTTTCGGTACTGGAAACCATGCGTCTCCGTTAAATGCTTTGCGGCGGTGGAGATGGTTGGCGGGTCACTTAGGGTGTGGGTGATGACAGGTTAAAAGTTGGTGACGTCGGACGCTTGTTGGGGGACAAATCATGATTTGTTCTTTTGTCAGCCTCTCTCAAAAGTGGTGAATGTCCTGCCCTGAAAGCTACGCTAATTTTGACAAGTGACCCAATTTTAAGTAGAGGGCATTACGTCGAGCGTTCTTCAATGCCATATTTTTTACACTAGGTGCTATTCGTTTTCGCGCCTTTACCTTAGATGTCAAACGTCAATTGGAAAACATAACCTGATTTTTGGAAAAAGTAGTATTCGGAAGCTAATTAAATCCAACGTAAAATCGTTCTTAGGTGAGCCAACTGAATTTTAAAAGATTTTTATTCGTACTTGTGTGTTATAAGGTCTGTATCCACATTAATCCGGACACCTCCAAATCATTGTAGCTTTTGAAACGTAGGAATGAAAAAATTCACTGTGGTATAGCTGAGAGTCTATGATGAAAAAGACTATGATTGATGTTTACATTTCATGTTTAGTATTGAAGATGGCGACGAAAGAAAAACAAGTTTGCGAGCGAATTTTGTACAGGCGTACGTTAAATCCTGACTTGTCAATACGGGACCTTGCAAAAACATTGGATTTGCCTAAATACACTGTTCACAAAGTGCTCAAATCATTTTCAGAACGTTTGACGGTGGAGACGAAACCGAGAAGTGACAAAAACATTGGACGCGCTGATCCCGTCATGGACCGAATGGTGAAAAGGATATTAACGAAAAACCCAAATCTCTCCATTCGAACGGTGGCTCGTAAAATAGGGATGTCGCCTGGTTATGTCCAAAAATCAAAACAACGTTTGGGACTTAAGTCGTATAAAGTTAAAACTGGTCCAAATTGCAACGACAAACAGAACTTGGCAGCAAAATCACGGGCTCGACGTTTGTACTGCGAATATTTGACGAAGTTTTCATGCGTTGTTATGGACGATGAAACCTATGTCCTGGAGGATTTCAAGCAGCTTCCAGGGCTGGCTTTTTATCCTTCTATGGCCAGAAATGCTACAGCTGCGCATTTCAGAATGAAGAAGGCATCGAAATTTCCCAAAAAATACCTATAGTAAATAGAAAATCTTTCGTCACTACAGGCACAATCA
Organism: Aedes japonicus; assembly: GCA_034211315.2. NCBI lineage: Eukaryota > Metazoa > Arthropoda > Insecta > Diptera > Culicidae > Aedes > Aedes japonicus. The sequence continues at coordinate 27,412 of JASCZW010009019.1, forward strand.
ACAAGGAGATCTATCAGAAAGAGTGTCTGGGAAGAAGCGATTGCCACCCTTCATCAAAAGTCACAAAGTAAAAACCTTTGTTCTGGCCTGATTTGGCATCATGCCACTATGCTAAAACTGTGATGGAGTGATTATAAGCAAATCAAGTGAACATTGTACGAAAAACCTCAAACCCGCCGAATTGCCCAGAGCTACGACCAATCGAGAGATATTGGGCTCTGATGATGCGGGAGCTTTCTGGAAAGTAGCAAGGAATCAAAGACACACTTCTAGAAAATTTTGACAATGACGGCTTCTACTATTTCTGAAGAGTCTGTACAAACCTTAATGGACGGAGTTAAGCCCAAAGTTCGAAAATTTTATGCAAATATCGAATAACTATGTTTTGTCTTCACGAATTGTTAAAACACACCCCAGAAATCTGAAATAAACAACTACGACGGAAATATAATGCGAAATTTATGTTTTATTCATGTTTTGAGGTGTCCGGATTATTGCGAATACAGACCTTAAATGACGAATTTCACGCCAACTCGTCTTCGTGATTGTCAGCATCCTCTCAGAGTCCGATGACACTTTGCGGGTGTGTTGACTAGATTTTTTCAAGCAATTTTGCATACTTTGTTTTTTTTTTCGAAATATATCTAGACTACCATTTGAAAAGAGCTTAAGTATTGTGATCATTTTTTTTAAACCAACATAACTCAAAAATTAAAAGACTTACAAACAAGTGATGTATGGGTGACTTTCAGAAAATAGTCTTTACTTTATAAAATAATTGTAAACATTGAAAAATCTATTTTAACACGCTAAATAAATAAATTTTAAAATTTAAAGTCAATTTGCAAAATATTGCTATTTTAGAATTGGACGATTTTTTTTCTTTATAAAGGCAATATAGTTGTCTAAAAGTTCGTCATACATTGTAAGATGGGCACATTTAAGGAAAAAAAAGTTTTTCTTACAACAAATTTTTCATGTCAACATAACTCAAAAGAGACACGACATACAAAAAAGTATTGTATGCGTGACTTTTAGAAAAAAGTTCAAGCTTTCATGACAAAATTGTAAAAATTTTAAATCGATTCTCAAATGCTAAAAACATATGTCAAAATTTAAAGGCAATTTGCAAAAAAAAAATTATATTAGATTAGACGATTTTTTTCCTAATATAGGCAATATATAGGCAAATATAGGCACTTTTAAGAAAAAACGAAAAGGTGAGATATGTCAGTGACATATCTGCAAAGTCGACGTAGGACTGCTTGTTGATGTGGAGGAATTGTAATAGAATTAATAAATATCTACTATATTTTGTTCAGTCTAAAGACTCATCAAACCATATGCTATTAGTTTTAGTTTTCCACGAAAATTAATATAGTCAACTCTTTATAACTTTTGAAGTGGCCCTAAAAAGGGCCGTTTGGTATTCAGTTATTCGCTGTTCCTGGAGTGATCCGAGTATAACCGGTAATTGTCGAGTACCAGATGATGATTTGGTAGACAGTCGAATGGGTGGTCGTTGTTGTTGGTTCTGTTCCATGGAAGAAAAGCATATAATATTAGTCTTTAGGTGTTTTAGGAGCGTTAATACTGTGTATGAAAATCTTGAATTCAACTCTTTAGAACTCCTTAAGTGGCCCTGAAAAGGGCCGTTTGGTATTTTGTCGTTTGTTGTTTATGGTCCGAATAGTACAGACAATGGTCCAGTGCTAGGTGATGGTTGGCTGTCGAATGGGTAGATGTTGTCATTCCAGTTCATGTTCCACAATATCTGATACCTGTTGATTTAATGGTTCGGGTGCTTCGAATGCGAGTACAGACAACATAGGTCTATGATACGAAAAATATGAACAATGACGTCTGCACTCTACGCCGATATTTTTTAACAAACGTTAAATCTATACAAGAACCACCAAGTGTGCTTCTATCTCCGAATGTTTGCTAAAGTAAATTTTAAATGTTTTGGCATAAAATCTAGAAAATCTATGTTTTCATGTTTGGAAACGTCAATGTTAAAGTCTCCGGTCAACACAACTGGCGTATCTTACGCAGCATACCTGAACAACTTGCGAATCAAGAACAATTTTAAATTCTTGGTAGTTGTTCCTGGTGAAATGTACACCACAACCAGCAGAAATTCAGTGTCCATTACTGATATATTAGCTGCACAAATGTCCCCGACGTTATCGAAAACGCTGAACATCTCGTCATGATGTTCACTGAGCTGTTGGATCTTTTGGGTAGCAGCCATAGTGGTAGCCTTGTCCTGCTGATATATTGCTACACCACCTGCTCTCAAGTTGCAGCGTTTGAACTGAACAATGCAGTGGTAGCCTTCAATATCGACTAAGGAGTCATTGTCTAGCCAAGCCTCACTCAGTGCGAGGAATTCCACGCTTGTCAAAATCCGATCTGAGGCGATATCCATCACGTGAGCGTTCAAACTTTGAACATTGATGCTCATCAACGTGGTGGCAGAACCCTTGCTTTCCAAAACTTGGTATAGTTTATCCCCAAGTGTTTGAAATCGATGGTTTTCTAGACGCTGCAGCTCGTTCCTGAGGTCTACCATCTTAGGTGAGTTGCTACCTTTACAATCAATTAAACAAACTCTTTAGTTGTTGTGTTAGTTAGTTAATTTGTCTTTTATTTCCAATCATTTGTCTTACATACTAATTAACAATTTCAAGAGTTTTAGCCCAGTGGGCTCTTCAGCTTTGTTTTGAATGTTTTATGTGTTTTATATGTCTGATATTCTTTATGTTATAATAACCTTTTACAGTTCCGCCCCTTGGGGCATTGTTAGTTTTAAAATTTGATAACCTACCTAGTCTACAACTAAAACTACAATTGGAAAAACCATAGGGTGGGGAACCAGATTCTGAATGATCTGGTGATCCGATGTCAGGCAGCGTGCCCTGTACCGATTGATAGACTCACTAAAGCGATCGTCGAGCATTTTTATCTTGGCCAGACGGTGGAGCTCAGATGTTCTTGTCCTCGGAGGGGTGTTCAGGATCATCCTGAGGAACTTATTTTGAACACGCTGAAGTTTCAAGTGATGTGTTTTTGCGCAACTCTTCCAGACTGGCATGCCGTACTCGATGATTGGAAGTATGATTTGCTTGTAGACAGCAAGCTTGTTTTTCAGGGATAACGTAGGCCTTCTGTTGATCAATGGGTACAGATAGCGTTCATGACAGTTTTGTCAACCTGTTCCCTGAAAATAAGCTTGCTGTCTATTGCAACGCCAAGATAGACAGCTGATTTGGGTCATTCCACGCTTGTGTTGTTTAGGCTAATTTTACAATCCTCAGGCGGAACAAGTTTGGGAGAGTTGGAGTGTGGAAATAGGATGACCTGGGTCTTCGCCGCGTTGATACAGATTTTCCATTCGGTGAAGTATTCAGACAGAACATTCAGGCTTCGCAGCAGTTTCGCCGTAAGCGCTCTTGTTACCCTATCATTGTAGACGACTGCGGTATCATCGGCGAACAACGACAGAGATCCATTTCAGGGAGCGGGGGTATATCCGAGGTGAATAGATTGAACAGAAGTGGACCTAATATACTTCCCTGCGGAACACCGGCGGAGATCTCCTGACTACCGGAAACTGCATCATGCAACGAAACACGGAATGTCCTGTCCGACAGATAATTTTTAATTATCTTCACCAGATACATGGGAAGATTGTATCGACGCAGCTTGTACACCAAACCATCATGCCACACGTTATCAAAGGCCTTCTCGATGTCGAGAAGTGCCATGGCAGATGATTTCGAAACATACTTGTTCCGTCTGAGGATGTTAATGACTCGATTAAGTTGTTGAATTGTCGACCGACCACATCGGAAGCCAAATTGTTCGTCGAGCAAGATGTTCAGCTCGTCGGCGGATGAAAGAAGCCGACGGTAGATCGCTTTCTCAAACAGCTTGGATAATCTTGAGAGAAGGCTGATGGGCCTATAGGTCTTGGAACATGAAGGATCTTTCCCAGGTTTCTGGATTTTCGTCACTCGGTTACAGTTCGCTGGTATTGCCTTCGAATGGCGTTGCGCAATTGAATCACATTTTTAGTGGGTCTATCAATGGCTACAGAGTCACTCACCTGATCAATCACCGGTACATGTTGCTACCCGGGCCTGTGGCGACGCTTGCTCGATGCTCTGCAGCTGCCGTTCGATGTCATCAACCGAATCAAGGTGCACGTCGAAATCGATGTTGTCGTCAACGTGTTGTCGGAACCTTTCCCAACTGGCGCGGTGATAGTTCCGTCCGGTGATACGATGCCGAGTTGACCGAGGAGCCAACTTCGGCCACCACCGGATAGTGGTCCGAGCTGAGCTCCTGGTATGCGATCGGCTCAGCCGATGTTGTTCTATGCTGGTGAGTGAAGATGTCGATCGATCAGAATGGACCCGATCTGCTCAACCGGGTGGGAGTATCCGAACCAGGACGGTGTAATGTCCTCTTCAAGTCTTCCTGCAGAATTATTCCGTTCCGATTCCGCCGGGTGTTTCCCCGGTTTCGTGGTTTCGCGTTCATGTCGCCGGCGATGATGAACTGCCCTCTGCCTGCGAGTTAGCTTACGGATGTCTGGAAAAATTATGTTGAAAACGACCCTTTTTATTAATTGTCGTGGAGAGGGGTCTTCTCGAGTAGCAAGATGGCTGAATTTTCTCCGGCTCTTGAAGTAACACCATGTTAAAGTAACGCCATGTAGTGAAAATGTCGATTGCATATTGTTTTGGTCGCCCTGAAAAGAACGGGTTGTATTAATTGTCGGGGAACATGGTACGCGATCAAATTTGCTTCTCTGTCTTCAAGTAGCGGGATGGCTTAGGAAACCACCTCAAGAAATTGTCAGACCAGAGAAAATCAGATTTACATATAGATAGACGCGGCTCGGCGATTTTATCCGGCTCTTCGAGTTACGCCATGTTGAGACGGTGCGTTGTAATGCTATTTTCATTACTCGATTAGCTCAATAAAACAAACTCTTTAATAAACGCTTAATAAAACAAACTCTTTAATTGGGCAAATTGTTTTATTCGCCCTGGTGAGGGCGTGTTTCATAAATTGTCGCGGGAACGCGATCGAAATTTGTATGAATATTTGACAGGAATCTAGCTGGGCATTGCTGTGTACCGCCGGCTACTGCTGCCAATGCTGGGCACTGACTGGGTGCTGCCTAGCTTTTCCTCCCTCCGCGATCCGCGCCGAACGAATGAGGCATTTGTTCGGAAATGTGCCTTTTATCATGGCATCGGGTACCAATGCATGAACAAAAGGGGGTATCAACTAAAGCAATGTGAATCAAATTCATTAAAAGGGGAGGGGAATCAGATGCTTCGCCAAACACCAGCGTGAAACAGAATCTACCTCGAGAACAAAGAATAAGAATAAGAAGACGATGGGAGACGTCTCTGCTTAGATTTGAAAACTGTGCTAGAAATTTGGTTAATTTACTCTGCGAATTGAAATTATAAGACATCACCTTACATTTACGTTATTTTTAATAAGTTAATGTTAAAAATCAATTAACTTGATTACTAAAACTGATACGTAGAGTTATTTCAATCGATTGGTGCAAACGATATGAAAATCAGTTATGCAATGACTTAGTTATTATCGCTCAAAATATCCAAAACGATCCGTAACGCGGTCGATTTCAGAAATTTTAGAACGGCGCCCCAGTATAGAAATGAAAGACGTACTCCTACGTCAAAAAAAGTTTTTCAAACAATAATTTTTTTCGTGTCCAATTTTTACCGTGTTATCGCGCCGACTCGTCTTATAATGTGGTCCTTAAACCTCACAGATGCCAATTAAATTTAATGACAATGACAATTTGAATTTAAAGGGTCTTTAAATGTTTGAAAAATCAAGGCTACCATTTGGAAAGGGCTTTTTTTTAAATTATTAATTTACTAAGCTTTAACGAGAATACAACTAAATCAGGTGGTTGATCCTGTTTATTATCAAACATTTGATGTATATTACAAGATGGACAATAAATTGGAAAACAAAAGCTTTATCTTAATAGCTGACGTATTGACCCATGACTCAACAGCTGTTCAGTTTTTTATATCAAAATTGCTAGATTTCTTTAAACAAAATTCAATATATTCTTCAAAAAATATTTTCATGTCAGATGGAGCAGCGGCCCATTACAAGAACAAAGAAAACTTTGCCAGCTTGTGCAATTTCAAGTCCAAATATGGATTGGAAGCAGAATGGCACTTCATAGCAACGTCTCATGGGAAAGTTCCATGTGATGCTGTTGGTGGTACTCTCAAGTGAACGGCAAAGAGAGCAAGCGTTCCTCAAGATTATGGAAACACAATCAAAACTCTTCGGGAACTATATGACTGGACAGTTGAAAAAGTAAAAATATTAAAAAACTGAATTTCTGTTTCATATCAGCTGAACAGTATGCAAAAATGTCAGAGGAACTTGAGGAGTTCTATAGCAACGTCCCAAGCAACACACAAGTTTTATAACGGTTGAAAACACTTTTATATTACTAGATTTGGTTATAAAGAAGTTTACCCAACATAAAATTATGAAGATGTGTCACTCGAGGTGAAGACAATACCAGTTATACAGGTTCATTGCTTTGTACTTTAGATAATCAAATTTCAGCTAAAAGGATTCAAAGGATAATCCAAAGAAATTTACTTTGTATGTTAAAGATTTATAAATTAAATATATGAAGCTATGTTAATTACATAAATGTGAAAATAAAACCCTTACTAAGCAAAAACCTAGGAGTTTTCATTGACATAAACAGTATTTCGAAAATTCATATGAAGTCATATTTGAATCTTTTTTTTTTTTCGTCTTTAAATGGATATGTATCAAGTCTTATCAAATAAAAATTTTCTAATTTGGGTAAGACTTGATGCATATCCATTTTAGGACGATTCAAATATGACGTCCGCTATTTTTTTAGATCAATCAGCCCCCCCACCCCCCTATCACATTTTTTCCCATACCTTTTACACGTTCTGTAACAAATCTTGACCTTCCTTCCGTCCCCTTACCCCTATATGAAGCCACATTTAAATCACCCCTAAAAATAGGAATATCCGAACAAGCAGTAATGAATGAATGTACTTAAGCGTACACTTTTGTTTTTGTTTTTCTAATGTAAAGGGAAATTGAAGGTTTTTGAACCTTTTAAAATGTAAGTCTAGATGTTTATTGCTTTTTATCAAATGTTCAATGCATTCAATTCTTCATGACTGGTAAATTTTATTGTATTCTATCGGAGTGTTGAAGACCAAAACTAGACGAGTTTGCGTGATACACGGTAAAAATAGGACATGAAGAAGTTGTTGCGAGAAAAACTTTTTTTTTGTTAAAAGTGCCCATCATGCAATATGTAGCGAACTTTGAGACAATTATATTGCTTTTATTAAGAAAAAAAATTGTCCAATTCCAAGAAAGCAATTTTTTGCAAATTGACTTTAAATTTAAAAAAAAAATGTTTTTAGCGTGTAAGAATCTATTTTAAAATTTTCTTTTATAAAAGTAAAAACATATAGTGTCAAGAATCTTATCCTTTTAGAGTTATGTTGATTTAAAAAAAATCGATTAAAAAATTAAGCTCTTTTCAAATGGTAGGCTAGATAAATTTTGGAAAAACAAATTATGCAAAGTTGCTTGAAAAGACAAAGTCTACGCACCCACAAAATTTCATTAGATTCTGAGAGGGTGCTGCCAAACACTGGATGAGTTGGCGTGAAATTCGTCAAATGTTCTTTCAGTTTTCGCGACAGTTGAGCAGAGATAATTTGTCTTGTGTAGCGGGCGTGGCAACAATTTTTCATCGGATAACGAAATGTTTTATCAGCGTATCACAATGGAACAAAATCCGATCGCTGTTCGAGTTGAGGAAGACGAAAAACAAATAGGGCAGGCAATTGTATTAGCATCTGACCACCTGATGAAAAATACCGCTGCCATCGTTAATCCTGAAAAAAAGAAAAAAGAGATGCACTCAAAAAAATCGACACGTTGTTTCCACGTGAAACGCACGTAATTTTCGTCCAAAACCGGTGCCAAAACCGGTAATAAACACGTGAAAATCACGTAAAAGCTACGTGATTTCCACGTACATCTTGAATCTACGTGAAAATCACATAAATGTTACGTGAATTTTCACGTACAATTTACTGACACGTAATGTTCACCTGATTTTACTGAAGAAGATTTGGTTACGTGTTCAGGTGAAAATTTCAAGTCCAAAAAGGCAGGTTTTCGTCGGTTCCACAAAGACGAAATGCTGGTACCCAGATGACCAGTCAGAAAAACTTGCATCGGCGCCAGGTGTGTCCAGGCTAATACAGTGTAAATATTCCTCCTACAAAAATGCTTCGACTTACCCCACGGCAGTTAACCGGAACCTTAGCCAAGACCAATGAAAATATAAACGTCGATAAGTGTTTCAGCTCTTTCTTGAACTTGGCGACCTTTTGCCACGAAATTATTGGATTAGATCCTACGTTTGACGTTCGCCCAAAAAAAAAAAATCTTTTGATCACAGATGGTGACCTTTGGCAGGGTTGACGGTCTTCGGTACAACTTCAGTCCTAAGTTTATCTTCAGTGAATCTATTTTCCTCAGTGAACTCTTGACTAAATGGGCCGAGGCCAGGTTTGGCTGAAAGACAAGATCCTCGTTCGCGTGATACTTTTTATCGAAGGCGGCAACTTCTGACAGGCACTTCACACAGTATATCTTCCCGTTCACCGCAATTCCCGAAGTACAGTGACCTAGACCTTCACTTTTCGCTTCCAGGCTTCCGTTCGACACATTGCCTTTCTCTAAAAACGAGAGGATATTATAAATACCGAATGAGGTCTATCCAGTGGACACGAAGTACTTCACGATGCACAACTTTTTCACACCGGGGTGGAACAAACCATCAACCGTAGATGTTTTACTGTTTTTGCCATAGCTGCAACCAATAACGCAGCTTTTTTTGTGTACAACAGGGTTGCTTTGATTGGCAAAATATAGGCGAATCACTTTCAGGTAGCCAAATCGAAATGGGTCGAAAACAATGCGCACAAGGACTATTATCAGCGAAGCTATTTTACAATGTTAGGGACAGTACATTAGTCTCGGTTGGACTAATGGCAACGAAATATCTGAACTCCAGCACAATTTGGAGTGCCTGAAACATCTTATATGGAAGGAAATATATTAAAATCTCTTTGTTTGACTTTTTTGAGTATGCTTGGGTATGCTGCTTTGTTAAGGACAGTAGCCCAGTCATGGTTGACCTAGTAGATCATTTAACCTGAACTCCAGGACAACTTGGAGAGACTTGAACAACTGATATGAATGTAGATGGATGGATAGATAATAATTTCACTCTTTTTGAACATTGTTGAACATGTTTCATGTATGTAGGTTCTATGCTCAGGTGTCATAGCCACATCGTTCATGATCACCATTCCACGAGAGTTTGGATGACCTAGAACATCCCGAAAATGATGTATATACCAACTTGTATACTTTTCATGTACCATTTGTGTTAAAAACTAACTAAAAACTATAAAACCGTTTTTAAAAAGAGTGAAAACCCAGAACAATTTCAATATCATGATGAATAATACCCTCAGAGCCTCCTAGTTTCAGCCACGGAAAGAAGGGGGATGGGTTGGAGGGGGTTACATTTATTCAAAACTTAGGACAACCATTCCTCTTTATTTGAGTGAAAGTTTCAGCTGTAAGGGTTAAGGCATCGGTGAGATATAGCGTTTTCAAAATATAAGGAGCGTCCTGCACCTCTTAGGGCTAAAAATTCTTAAATCAATTATTTTTCTAATGCATAAAGACTGTATTCGATGAAATTTGGACACACGCAATTGTTCGTAACTTTTTAGCGTGTGGATAGAAATTATTGAAATTTTAACTGAATGTATTTCATTGTGTTGTGTCAATTGTGTAATGAGTTTCGTGAAAATTGGTCGAGTGATTTCAGTGATGGCTTCGAATGAAGAAATAATGCGCCAACAAATTTTGGGCACTCACATCGAAAACCCAAACGCTTCTCATCGATGGATTGGAAAACAGCTCGGAATCGCACATTCAACTGTATCTCATATGATCAAAACGTTCAAGGACCGTAAGACAACCAAGCGGGAAAATGGAAGTGGCAAAAAACGTGGCACATCAAATCCGGAGAAGGCCAGGATGGTATTGAACCAATTTAAGCGTTATCCCAACATTTCGATCAGGGATGTTGCGAAAAAGGCGAAAGTTTCAGTTTGATTTGTGCAGAAAACAATGAAACGTTCTGGATTACATGTGTACAAGGTCCAGAAGGCACCAAACCGGAGCGATAAACAGAACTCGGTGGCCAAAACTCGTGCAAGAAAACTGTACAGGGAGTGGCTCACAAAACCGTTCGGCATTGTAATGAACGATGAGACATACATTAAAGCCGACACCAAACAAATGCCAGGACAGGAACACTACGTCACCACCTCTAAGTTGGCCGTTCCGGAGAGTGTACGGAAGAAGAAACTGTCGAAATTCGCCAAAAAAATCCTTGTCTGGCAAGCGATCTGCGGATGTGGCAAAATGAGTCAGCCCTTCATCACCTCTGGGACCGTCAACGGACAAATCTACAAGGACGAATGCCTCCAAAAACGACTTCTGCCCTTCTTGAGATCTCACGATGGCCCGACACTGTTTTGGCCGGATTTGGCATCTTGCCACTATGCCCGGCTCGTCTTAGACTGGTACAAAGATAATAATGTAGTTTTTGACGTCAACCCTCCAAACACTCCAGAACTTCGCCCAATTGAAAAATTTTGGGCAATCATGAAGGCAAAGCTCGTTAAAACTACAGCGACTGATAGAAAATGAATTTGAACAAAAGAAAGTATGGATAAAAGTAAGTAAGCAAGTCGGTCCTATCATTGCCCAAAATTTGATGAAAGGGGTCAAGGCAAAGGTGCGGGCATTTGGGTTGGGAGAAGAGGTTCAATAAACCATTGATGTCAAAACTTAACCATTTAGTAGTACTTTATTTCCAGAAAGTTTGAAAAGAATCGGACTCAAGGAAAACTTTTGGTGACCTATTTTGTGTGTCCAAATTGCATCGAATACAGTCGTTACGTTAGTTCGCGCAGGTTTCTGGTTAAAAACAAAAAAATTACATGCATTAAAAAAGCACAGCAAAACACGGAATGTTCTGTTTGAAAGAAACTTCTCCACCATCTTCGCCAGATAGACTACCGATTGTACCGATGCAGGTGTTGTCAGTTGTTCCCCATGTTGATGAGAAAGATGGATTCTAAAGGGTGTATTCGATAAAAATGGCACACAGAAAATCTTCTGTAACTTTTGAATCGTATGAGTAAAAAACCTAGAAATTTGAGTAGATCTTATCCATAGTGTATTATTTACATCTGCCAAGTTTCATAGTTATACATTCAGTAGTTCCAGTCATGTCGTCGAAACAAGAAATTGTCCGTGAGAAAATTTTGTGCACTCACAATCAAAATCCAGGGGCGTCCCACCGGTGGATTGCTAAAAGGCTTGGAATTGCAAATACAACTGTGTCTCGTGTAATAAGAACCTTCAAGGAGCATCTGAGTGTCCAAAGGAAGGGAGTGGTCGTAAAAGTGGTCCAGTGGACATTAAAATGGCCAGTAAAATCGTACAACAATTCAAGAACCGTCCAAACATGTCAATTCGAGATGTCGCTAAAAAGTCTAAGGTGTCAGTCGGTTTTGTGCAGAAAACCATGAAGCGTGCTGGGTTACATGTTTACAAAGTGCAAAAAGCCCCAAACCGGAATGAAAAACAAAACATCACTGCGAAAACCCGCGCCTGGAAACTTTACACGAAGCTGCTCACCAAATCCGGTTCCATCGTGATAGATAACGAAACATACGTCAAGGCCGACTTCCGTCAACTTCCTGGGCAAGAATATTTCGTTGCCAAGTCGAAGTTCGATGTTCCGGAGGATGTTCGAAAGAAGAAACTATCGAAATTTGCAAAGAAGTTTCTAATCTGGCAGGCGATTTGCGGTGTGGTGAAATAAGTGCTCCCTTCATCACTTCCGGAACAATAAATGGTGCGATTTACACGGAAGAATGCCTTAAGAAGCGTCTCTTGCCTTATATTAAGAAACACAAAGGATCAACTCTGTTTTGGCCTGACGTATAGTATTGGAGTGGTACCAAGCCAACGGAGTCAATTTTGTGCCAAAGGATATGAACCCACCAAATTCACCGGAACTTCGTCCAATTGAAAAATTCTGGGCAATTATGAAAACGGAACTTCGCAAACATCCCAAAACTATAAAAACAGAGCTAGAATTGAAGAAAATTTGGGTAAAAACAACAAAAACACTGGGAAAATCGGTTGTAAAAAATTTGATGGGTGGAGTGAAAAGGAAGGTGCGGGCATTCGGGATGGGAGACGAAATTGAATAAAACAAATGTTGTAAATCAAAACTCATTAGTATTTCTTCATTCCCTGAAAATTTCAAGAAATTCCGATAATCAGTTTAATTTTGATGAGTATATATGTGTGTGCCATTTTTATCGAATACACCCTTTATGAATTTAAGCTGAAAATTCTGAAGCAGCTTTCAGTTGATGTTGTTGCGCAAGGTCACGATGACTCCGGTGGAACTGATTCGTTAAAGTCTGATCAGTGGGAAATCGGGAATGACTCGTTCGTTGAAAAAGTCGATAAATTTGACATACTTGCAAGCTCTTGAGCAAGCAAGCGTTCCAGTTGGCTATTTTGATGATTTCACGGTCCATTGAAAAACGCAATCAATGCTTGAATTTGTTCTGATTGGGTTCTGCAGGACCGGTTGATGATGGTGCCGTGAGTCAGGATTGCAACGGCTTCCTCCGCTGTCGAGTCATAGATCGCGCCGGACACTGCACCAGAGTACAACGGTTCAGAAAGAGAGCTATGAGATGACTGGGTTGCTACAGCTGTGAACCGATGCTGAACAGAGAGTTGACTGGGGACCGAACGGTTTGGGGGCACTTGGCGTGGTGGGAGAGCCGGAAAGTTCTCGGTCGTGAGAGCCGGAGGCAGATTCGCTTTGTGTGCCACACCTCAGTTGGAACACACTGAATCAGAATCCTCCATCCGCCCACAGACATCGGATCCGTGGTGTTTGCCGCAATCGACGCAGACTTCGCCATCCGCCATTTTTGGTACCATGCCCAAACATCAGGCAGCTCAGGCACTGAGTGACATCACGGTGGATCGGTTGGTAGCGGTCCCACTTGACGACGATGTGTTTTGCAGGTCTTTCATGCACGTCGTGTTCTTCTCGACGGGAACCTGGTAAAGCTGATCCCGATAGCTTCGAGAGACGTCACGATTACGCCACGCAAAACCACCTTGAATGATTTGTTCGCTTCGATGTCGTGCGTGAAATACTGAGCTTGCGTCTGTTTCAGGATTTCCTTGACTACGTTGCTGTGGGATGCCATTAGCTAATGTAACCCTGCGAGCAGAGTTGAATTATGCACCGCAGGCCCTTGTTGATGTAATAGTACACCTTCTCCAGTAGGCCTTCCGGAAATCTTTTCACGAATAACGGGAGCAGTTTCTCCTTTTTTTAAATTTTCGGTGTATCACCGTTTTCCAAAACGGCGTATCGGTTGTTAGCGAAGAGCTTTTTCGATGCGAGCATAAATGATAACAAACATCGATTTACAGTCATTTTGCGCCGTTTTTCATCTAAAAGTATCCATATTGTAGGCTTTTTGACAGTATTGCCCACTCTCTACTATTCTGAGACCGCAATTTCGAAGTCGTTAATGGAATCGGACATCGATTTTCGGCATCAAAACTATATTTGCGTTCAAAAATATCCATATTGCAGGATATTTGACATTATTTCTAATTTTTTAGAAACCAGAAGCCGCCATTTTGGAAACCAAAATGGCGTCAGACATCGATTTTCAGCCATCATACGCCGAGTCCGATGTAAAATTATCGATATTGCAAGGTAAAGGGCGAACACGAAATTATTGCGACACATGCAACAGGGCATAACTTTTTTACCATTGGGTAAAAATCAACCAAATTTTGCACACTTTCTCATTGATGTGTATTGTTTACATGCTGTCAAACTCGAAGTCGTGTTTTTCGATTCAACGAAAATGGAGGTGAACCAACGCGAGTCGAGAGAACAAATTCTTTCCAAACACCTGGAATTTCCTGACCTGTCGCACCGGCAGTTGGGAAAAATGTTGAACATTCACCATTCAACCGTCTCCAGAGTGTTGAAGCGGTTCCAGGAGCGGTTGACGTTGGACCACGGCAAAGGAGCTGGAAGAAAACCGGGACCGGAGAACAAAAAGACGGAGGGAAAGGTGAAGCGGATGATTTAAGCAAATCCCAACGTCTCAAGCCGTGATTTGGCTAAAAAAATCGGCATGTCGCAGAGCTACGTCCAGAATGCAAAGAAGAGAGCTGGACTACATACATACAAGGTACAGAACTTCCCAAACCGCGATGAGCGGCAACAATCGACGGCTGAAACTCGGGCACGGAAGCTCTACGAGAAGATGCTGACAAAATATGGCTGCTGTGTGATGGACGACGAAACGTATATAAAAGCCGATTTTAAGCAAATTCCGGGGTTGGAGTTTTTCACCGGCAAGAGCAAGTTCTATGTGGACGACAAATTTAAGAAGAAGAAAATGTCGAAGTTCACCTCCAAATATCTCATTTGGCGGGCCATCTGCTCTTGTGGACTGAGGAGTGAGCCTTTCGTGACAAAAGGCACAGTAAATGGCGAGATCTACAAATCTGAGTGCCTCGAGAAGCGCCTTTTGCCGTTCTTGCAGCAGCACGACGAAGCTCCGCTATTTTGGCCAGATTTGGCATCATGCCACTATTCTAAAAGTGTCCTAGAGTGGTATGAGGCCGATTCTGTCCATTTTGTTCCAAAGGACATGAATCCGCCAAACTGTCCTGAGCTGCGCCCGGTGGAGCAGTACTGGGCAATGATGAAGCGGGAACTTCGGAAGAGCAAGAAGACAGTCAAAGACTAGAAGGACATGTTAAGAAAATGGAAAAAAAACTGAGAAACTGGTACCGGATGACACAGTAAAGACTTTGATGGAGGGCATCAAGCGAAAATGCGTTCAATTTTACACTCAAGGCTCCATCGATTAACTTTTCTTTTGATTTTTGAAGTAAATATATGTACCCTAAATTTTTGGTTTGATTCTAAACATTATAAGAAAATCGGCATGACATTTCTGGTGTCGCAATAATTTCATGTTCGCCCTTTAGTTGACAGTATTTCTCACTATTTGCGCTACAGAAGTCACCATTTTGGATACCAAAACAGCCTCCAGCCATCCAACTGTTACAAAGATGGCAGCTTCCTGGACGCTCAAGATCTCGAGTCATATGTACAATAGGGCCGTATGGTAAGCAAATTCTGGACGACTATACACCAACCGAAAGGCCTTGACCTGCTTAACAACTATGCTGAAGACAGTCATGTTCCACATAGCCTCAAGATATTCCATGTTGGAACCAAATAATACAACCATTTTGCATACCAATCTTGAGTTAATAAGACCACAACAAGGTAGCCGTTGCCATTCACAATAAATCTCCCAAGTCATCATCCATCTAAGGTGAAGGTGAAAATCACGAAAAAATACACGTTCAAATTAATGCCAGTCCTCGTTAAATTTTTCTATCAGTGTCGATTTTGAATAATGACTGCTGAACCTCTCCACTTGATTTCGTGGTACAACATGTTAACATTCTTGTAACATTCAGTAAAATGACAGTTTTTTTTTAGTGTATCTACAAGCGTTGCAATGTTCTGGGAATAGGCTGAAGGTGCTGATGTGTTGATAGTCCAAATTATTATTTTCTGCAGAGCCTGGCAACCAGGCAATGCATATTGGCAAGGTTGCTGGTTTCTTATTTCTATAAGCTCAACTGTTCAAGTGTTCCTCAGTGTGTTACACATGTGGTATGGATAGAAAATCGAAATGCCGCAGTTATAAAACTTGTTCGTCTATTTTGTAAGATATCGTGGCTGGTACACTGTTTTAAGCGACTTAGCCTTGGAAAAATCCCAATTTTTCTGTGCGAGATGTTGTTCGCAAAGTTGGGAAGTCAAAATCATACGTACAAAAAGTGAATCAAGGGCAAGGACTTAAGGCGTACAAAGGGAAAGGGGTACCCAACGGGGATGACAAGCAAACTTTCACTGCAAAAAGTCGTACTATGGAGCTTTACACCAATTGTTTGCAAACATTTTCTTTTATCATAATGGACGACGAAACATACGTACTCGAAGACTTTAAACAGCTTCCAGATCTGGCTTTTTATACCGCAATGCAGAGGAACGCCGGTGCAAAGCATTTCCGAACAAAGAAGGTGTTCAAATTCCCAAAGAAGTGTTTGATTTGGCAGGCCATATGTAGTTGTGGTCGAAAGTCTGGTCAGCGATTTCTACCGTTTATCAGAAGCCACGACTCTTCAGCTCTGTTTTGACCTGATTTTTCCTAAGAAGTACAAGACGTCAAATACGTGCCAAAAATGCCAATCCACCAAACTGTAAAAATCTTTGCTCAATAGACAAGTACTGGACTCTAGTTAAGCGGAAACGCTTCGATACGAAGAAGAAAGCAAATGGTACCGATGATGTCAAGAGCAGATTGAGAATCTCAACAGCGGGCGTACTTAAAGATACCGTACGGAACCTGATGACGGGTGTACCACAGAAAGTTTGAGTATTTTACAGAAAGAAAGATTAACATCTCAATCGACTTTTCTAATGTAGATATAACTTTATGACGTTTGCATTAAAAAAAATGGACTTTTTTCTGATGGTGATAAGAAAACAGTAAAGACAGTCAATTACTTTTGATAAATTTCCCATGTAAAGTAATTATTTAAGCTTTTTGTGAAAAAATTCTACGCCATTGCAAGCGGCCCTCCGGCAGTTCACCGGAACATTCGCCATGGCGGACGAAAACATGCGTGTAGGCATGTTTTTGAGTTCTTTCGTCGTTTTATATATCAATTCCTCCTCAGTTTTCGCGACAAAATTGTTGGAGTAGATCTTACGTTTCAGGTTGGCCCTGAAATTCTCGATGGGACGCAGCTGAGGGACGTTGGGCGAGTTTGCCGACCACATCGATATTCAGCCGCTCCATCTCCTCCAACGATCGCTTCAAGTAGTGGGCCGACGCAAGATCCGGCCAGAACACCGCATCTTTGGCCTTATGGTATTTTTTGACGAAGGACACAACTTCCAGCAGGCATTTCGTAATATAAATTTTACCCATTCACGGCCAGTCCGGAGCGAAAGAAGAGCGGCTTTCACATCGCCTTCTCGCTGATTGTCAGCCACAGCAGCACCTTCTTGTGGAACTTGGTGTGTAAAATGAACTTCACTACCTTCGTGGGGGAGTAAAATACGAATTGCCCTGCCAGTCGTTGCCATCCAGGGTGATATAGGTCTCGTCGTCCATCACCATGTTCACCAGGTACTTTTTCACTGTTTGGCCGGTTGAACCTAAATACCTCCCCGCCAAGCACATTCAGCGATGAAGCCACTTTTCCTTCAGTCTTCCTCTTCAGCATCCTTTGGAGCTTCTTGTGGCTCAGGGTCGTCGGCCGTCTGGAACCGGGCTTTCTTCCGAGGCTCTGATTGTTGTCCAATAGTGCCAAGATGTGTAGATGCCGCAACGGGCGTATCCGGCGTCCACGAAGTGCCACACGATGTCCGTTTTCGACGCGGCGGGGTGCCGTTCTTTGAACGCGCACACTTTTGGACGGAGTTGCTTCACTGTTTTTGCCATCACGGTTAGAGTTCGACTGATAGAGCTGTCAAATTTTGTCTGCTGACTCATGAGTTACTATGATTGATGCGATATGGGTAGATTTGTCAGTGCGGGTGAGAAGAAAACCCATGAAAAATCGGCAATTCAAGCTGAACAATGCATTAGGTCCTAAGTAACATTAAGAGATTCTCTTCGTCGACTTTCTCTTTGGTCAATAGCTTGTCTGTTAAACGATTTGTTGATATGATAGACGTATTGGATCCTTAATCACACTTTATACTACCGTACTGTATGTTGAAAATACTTAAACATGTTTTTAAATAGCCGTAGGAACGCAAAGAGTCGACAAAGAGAGTCTCTCAATTTTACTTAGGACCTAATGCATTGTTTTGCTTGAATT